>CAIGRP010057107.1:0-28531 GCA_903798385.1 Fraxinus cuspidata
GATTCGCCATTTATGAGAAATTGAGCAGATATCACTGCTTCCACTGAGAAAGAAGGATGGCAGATGCGTGTGGTCGGGTGATTCGAGTAACTAAAATATTTTTGGAGTTAAATGTTTGGACCGGCGCTGAATTAACACAAAATGTTCCTTAAGTTTGATCTGGAGTGTGCAAAATGTGCTCAACTTTAAAATTTTTGTATTTTTATCCATATTTTCAAGTTTCAATGTAAAAAAAAATCATTTTCATCGAACTTTATCCAATTTCTTAATAAAAACAAGTGAAATGACGATGTACCCCCTATGTAAATAAATAATAAATTGCAATTATTCTCTCAAACCTTTTTAAAAAGTGCAAATGACTCCCAAATAAATTATTAAATATTTCAAAATAAAATAAAATAAAATATTTCTCCCTCCCTCCCCACCAAACAATTTCCAATAATATACTCCAACAATTTCCTTATTGGCTGAAAAAAATACTTACCCAAACATTGGCAACTCAATGGAACCTATTTTGATTTTGATACATAGATACATATCCCATTCCCTCTGCTTACCTCTCACGTTGAGGTGAGTTTTCATCTCTTCAAACACCTGTACACGTGGAAATTTGAATCTATAGCCTGGTTTTCGTTTTCTTTGTTAGGCAGTGTTATCACAGAGGAAAGAAATGGATCGGATCAAGGGCCCGTGGATCCTGGAAGTGGATGAGTTGTTGCAGAGGTGGTGGAGAAGCAGGGACCTAGACACCGATCTTTAATTAGCAATGTTTCTCAAGGTCACCTTTTCCTTTGTACCTCAGAATTTTGGGAGGTACGAAATTAGGAGGAATGGGGGAAACTACGAAGTTCTTTGGAGAACGGGAGATTGTCATCATCGTCATCGAGCTAATAGGACCAACAAGGTCCATCAGAATCATTCTCATCCGCTAAGTAACGAGGCGGGGTTGAGATGACCCTCCTCAATTTTCCCAGTCCACTAGGCTTCGTCTCTCTCGCCTATTCCTAGGCGGAGGAGCCTGGACTCTTTGGCTTTGCACTTGCTCCTGTGGCCGAGCTATTTGATGGGTGGATTGGTTCCTATTTTTAGGCCTTTTTCCAATTCAATCAAACACACTCACGGACCTTTGAGATTGCTCTTCATAGTTTGGTAAGAAGTTGTCCCCTCCGATCTGAGTGTCATTAGTAGTGCGTCTGAAGGTGTGGTTGGTGGAAACATCTACCCCCATTTCCCTTTCAACCGAGACATCTCTTCTCTGCCTACTTGAATGGATCTTCTGGCTCTGACTTGCCTTTTCTTGATGTTGGTCGTAGGCTGGTCGTAGGGTACTCTGAGGCACTTGAAAGACTCTTTGATTTTGGACTTGCATGAGGAGTTCATGCATAGCCACATTTTGAACTGCAATACTTCTCATGTTGGTAGTCATCTGAGCCACCTCTTTAGTTAGTCACGCAGCAGTTTTCCACCCCTGTGATGATGGTGGTAAGGCCGTTTGGAGGATCTCTTCTTCAAATACCTCTCTTACTCTTCTCGGATTTACGTCTTCATTGCTTGAACTCGTTGTTATGGACTTGCAAAATCTTTTCTTCCAAGAGGTGAAGGGGTCTTATAAGTAGATTTCGATTTTGATATACTCTCTTTTTTTTTCAAGGAATATCAGCAATCCAAATATCAATGAAACTTCAAATCTCTTCATTGAGGCTGCCACTTGTTTTTCCCTCGAGAACAAATCATTTTTTAAGGGGGAGGCCAACTGAATATTTCGATAAGCTTTTTCCATGGAGATCGTCATGGTTTTACGTTTCCCACAGACGACATTAATTTCTTGATCTTAGAAAGTGACCTTGGCACGTGGTCACAAGATGTAACTCTACGCAAGCTTCTTCCTACGCATTGTAACACACTGTTAGTCACTCATAGCCTTTTCCGATGACAGTGGAAGCAACCGCGAGCACTCCGAATATCAAGTCAGTGAGATGGTAGAGTGGAGTTGAGATGTCCGCTGATGGTGATCATCGGAATGTGATTATCAATATAAATGCGTAGAGTCAAGGATAATATAAAAAAATAGTGTTATCTTTTCTGAAAAGGAAAAGAAGGAAACACATTCTAATGGTGCAAGTGTGGGTATTTATAGTAAAAGGAGGTGAGAGAGAAACTATTGGATGCGAGGCACGTGGCTTTGGATCCTGGATGTGTCGATAAGTGGGTAGATATTTAATGCTTCATAACATAGTAATGATTGACTTAACATTTTGGCGTCTGCCGTACATTCGTCCCATCAATTAGCCTAAAGATTTGATTTTAAGATCTTTACATCAAAGATCAATCTGTCAATTTATAAGTGAGCGGATATTTAATGCTTCATGACAATGATTGATTTAACATTTTGGCGTCTGCCATACATGCGTCCCATCAATCAGTCTAAAGAATTGATTTTGAGATCTTTATATAAAAGATCCCCTAGTACATAGGGACGAAGTGTAGTGGTTTGTGACATGAATTGTAGTCGCGCTCTGGGTACCTTATCACCTTGTCACTTCGGAATTGTGTGATGATTGTGAGTTAGCTCTTGGCCAGTTCGATTAGGATGTGACGAAACAATGTGGAGTGCATGCCTTAGCATCTGCCACATGGCGGATGAGCTGAGGCTTCGAACCCAATCATCCGACACATGGTGGATGATTTGGGAGCTTGTAAAAATTATAATCAACCAAAAAAAAATCATAAATCCCTGATTGTAAACCCAAACGTAAATTTTATGGTGTGCTTCAATAATTAATTTTGAGTACTTCAATTTTTTCAGGCATCTTTATTCTCTCAACGCATTCAAGTTAGGTATCTAATGGCTATTTATAGTGCATTTTGTCCTTTTCATCCAAGATAATCCCACTAGCCGAAAGCGGATTTCAATTAATAGTTAGAACGCGTTTAACAGTGAGTATGAAATGTGTATAGAAAAAAATAAATTTTAGGCAATTCAATTGTCTAGAACTTATTTGTATGTAAATTATTAATTAAATATGTTTGATTGATTTAATTTTTAACCTAAAAATATTATATTTGTCCAATCTTTATAAGTGGGTAGATAAGAGTGGGAGGATAGATGAGAGAGAAATAGAGTTTATTACCTGGAAATAAAAACCACACATCCTGAAAAAATATTTTCCTTATTTTTGATGAAAATATGATCACATGACCAAAAGTTAAAAAAAAAATATATGAATAATTGCCAATCAAACACCCAAAAAAGTAGGAATTTTGGCGAAAATGACATTTTCCTTGGAAAATAAAGTAAATAAAACACAATCTTAGTGAATACGATGTTACTAGATTAATATTGCAAGTTACAAGCATGTTATTTGTTATAAATAAATATCTCTACATTTTAAGACGTTTAAACCATCTCCAATCATGCACCAAAATTTGAGGAAAATTTTGCACTATTTTACAACAAATCTTCCATCAAACTGAAAATCATATCCAACCTATTTTCTTCATTTTTAACGATTTTTCTATCTAAAAAATTATTTATTTATTTAATTTGCTACTACATAAATTACAAAATAAACAAAACGAAAGTATTGAATACGTTAAAAAATTTAGTACATTTAATAATAATGATAATAATAGTATTAAAATAAAAATAAAAATAAAAATAAAAATAAAAATAATTATTATAATAATTAATTAAGAATTAAAATTTATTGTATAACAAGAAAATGACATGATTACCTCTAACAAAAAATTGGTTCAACATGGAAAAGAGGGGCAAAAAGGACATTAACCATTTTGGTACAAATTATGATGTTGGGTTGGAGAGAGATTTCATCAAATTTTTTATGCAAAATTAAGAAAAATGGTAAAATAGTGCAAGGGTTGCAGATGTCCTTAGAAAGACATATTTATATGAAAATAGAATCCAACATTTATTGTTTGCTAGTTATTAGTTCTATAAGTGCATACTTGGTACATATGAGAATAGAGATGTCAAATAAGCCGAATGACTCGACTGCTTGGCTTGTAGGCTACTTAGGCTCATACTTGGACGAGCTCGAAGCGAGGAGGCGGGCGGGCAGGTTAGTCCACAGGCGAGCGGCTCGTGTGGTGAGCCCACGAGCCTGCCCACAAGCTCGAGGTGGCGAGCCATGAGCATGAAGTAACCATTTTGGTCACTGAAGTTACGAAAGTGGTCGTTTTGGCCACTCTTTCTTCTTCTTTTTTTATTCTATAAATACTCCAACTCATTTCAAAAGTTTTCACACACCAACAATAATTCTTACTCTCTTCCACATTCTACAATCAACTACATTCTACATTCAATTTCAATTATTCAACATCAATTATCACACTACAAATTTACAATCTTATAATTTCTTTCCATACTCTACTTACTTACTATACAGTCTATATTATAAAAATAATAATAAATATTCTATGCATTTCATCACAAATTACAAATGGATCCACAATCATTTGTTGAGGGCTTGTTTGATATCGAAAGAGAATCACGTATGACGTCGCAACATCAATTCCACGATGAATTTACTGGCCTCAACGAAGTACCAATTCCCGAAAATAGATTTGGATACTCATGGAAGTAGTAATCTAATTAATTTGGATAACGTAGATGTTCCTGAGTGGAACATGAGGAATTAGATGTTCCCAATGCAAGAAAAAAGTGAAAGGGGAAAAAAGGCAAAATATTTGGATAACTTTAAATTGATTTCAACGAGTAATGCGGATGATGGAGTTATAGAATTTAAAACAGTATGTAAATACTGTCAAACACGATAGGCATGGAAAAAGGGCATTAGTACCACACACCTCAAACGTCACTACAAAGCATGTGCGACCAAACATAAGTTTGTTGGTGCATCTCAAACGCAATTGCAATTTGGTAGTCCAACCTCTGATTCTAGTTCTACAACTATTCGGAGGAGAATGCTCAAACTTAAGTTTGTGCTGGTGCTGAGTTACCTCTAAGAATAGCGGACAACCAACATTTTGTCCCCTACATGAAAGAATATCTTCAATCGAGATATATTAGGGTAAGTAGAAATACCCTTCATTCGATATAATAGAATATTTTCTTAATACAAAGAAACAATTAGTTACTTATTTGCAAAAAATATGGGGGTGTTATATCTTTAACTTTGAATTTATTGGAAGAGATTAATAAAAGAAGTTACATAATTGTAACCGCACATTATATAGATCAACTTTGATGTATGTATAAAAAATTTTTTTATTGTTTTTAAAATAATTGAATTCTCTCACAACGCTAACAATATATTTAACGTGCATTATTAGAGAATATCATTGCTAGAGTAAAATTTGTTCTTTTACATTTGACAACGATGGTGTTAATAAACCAATTATCGATAAATTGTGTAGAGTACTGCAACCCGATTTGATGGTTATTTATTTCTTATTTTTTTATTTGTGTCATATTTTTAATTTAATTGTGCACTATGATTTGAAACATATAAAGAATGAAACTCAAAAAATTAGAGAGACACAATATATATCACGATTTCCCATAATAGAAAACAAACCTTCGAAAATTTGGGGTTATGAAAACTAAAAAATTTGTTAGTGACGTAGGACAAAGATAGAACTCAACTTATTTATTACTAAAATCATGAAAAAAAAATTGAATATTTAATAATTCAATTTTATAACAAAGACATTATGAATAAATCTGATTGATTTTTAACTTTTAAAATTAAAAATATTTTGACAAGTTTTTATGACTCTACAATATTTTATTTGGAGTATAATATCTCACTAGTTACATGGTACTTGATCATCTTTATATAATTGCAAGTGTTTTTCATAAATACAAAAATGACCCCAATTTTAATGAAATTAAATATTCAATGGAATTAAAATTTAGAAAATATTGGGAAGTTTTGCCTATATTATTTTCTTTAGTATGCATCATGTACTCCGACACAATTTATCAGGAACTAAATATTTAATTGATCAGATTTCAAAAATTTTTAACTTTTAATACATCTATCACTTATAGAAATTTAGAACAAATTTTATATGAAATATATGAATTATATGCAAAATGAATGTGTGCAAATATTAGTCGGGCACCCTCGCACCTACTCCTCCCGCTAATATTGAAAAAAACGAAATTGAAATATTAAATTTATTTAAAGGTATTAATATGTATAGATATGATGCAATAGATTTTTCTAGTAGTAGTATATCTACCGCATGTAATCAGTTATTGGACGCAAGTCTAAATGCATTGTTTTCTGAATTACTTGACTAGTTTAATTATAATATGTCTAGTAATAAATTAATTTTAAAAAGGTTAGAAGAAGTGATTGACTTCTGACCAAAGTACGAACGACGATAGTCAGTGGTTTCTGCGATTGCAAAAAATCTACTAACACCTCCGGTTAGCACTGTATTTTCGAAGTCTACTTTTAATGTAGGTAAAGAGAGTTTTGTCCGAGGTCAAGAGCAGATTAAAAAAAATATTTTTGAGGCATTAATGTGCGTGAATGATTGACAAGACACTCATTTTCGATTACAAGATAAATATTCCGAAATTATATGCCGTCAAATAAATGATATTTAATTTAACTATATTAATAAAATTTGTTATTTTATAATATATTTTATAATTTTTTTTTAAAATTGTACATATAACAAGTTCGTGTATAATTTTTAATTCCGCGTACTCGAAATTTAAGTAGCCGATCTCAAATCCAAGAAAAGAATGAGAGTTTTATCTAAAAAAAATAATAATAAAAAAGGAGCTTGTGGGCTCGGCCCACAAGCCACAAGCTCGAGGGCCGAGCCGAGTGTTCCAAACGAGTGCTCGCGGCAAGCAAGAGCCATGCTCGTGGGCAAAAGCATGCTCGACCCATTACTACCTCTATATGTGATACTAAGATTGATTAAAAGTTAGTTTTATTTTCCAGACAGTAGTAGATAACATCCATAAATGCAATTTATTTTCTGTTGTTGATGGAATATTTGATCACTCATGGATTTTGTGTACTTTTATCTTATTATTCTGAGTAATCATCATTTTTAAGAAGTCCAATGTTTGTCAATATAGTCAAGCCAAGAATTCCAAGCCCACTGACGCCTAGGGAATGACTTCCAAGCAAAATTACGACAAATCCAAACATGTATTAACTAACATTTTGAAGTGTTTATTATGACATACTCACTACTATGAATGAGATAGATCATAAATTATCCATGGAGGAGGCAGCCATCAATGTGCCATGGACATGCAGGATGTTGAGGGCCGTGAGTACGAACAAAGGAGGCTGAGGAGGGGGACGTAAGACGTATTAGTGACTACTCGATTCCTAACGATAAGGAAGCAGTTAATAAACACGCCCCAGGAAGGGAATTGAGCCAATCCAAAGCGAAATGCTCTCTATTCCACATTCAGTTCTAAACCTAGTTTAGATAATAAGTTCTTCAAACTTTGAAACTTTTTTGTAGCTCGAAGGATCGGTCGGCTCAATGTTTTTGGTTCAAACCTTTTATTTTTGTTAGCACTTTACCTTTATGGTTTATATGATGCAGTCGACAAGCAACACTGAAAATTATCCCTTTCAACTGATTGTTACTTCAATCGAGTATTTTTGTTTATATACCTTCATACTATGCATTTTGATTTCATGTTAGTTAAACAAATATATTTTTTCCTTTGAATTGCTTGGAGCCATTGTTTGAATTGCCTGAAGATACCTGGAGCCATTTTTCAATTGTTAATTTTTGAATTGAGAATTTTTGATTTGTGAATCTATGATGGATAATTGATTTGTGAGTGGTGATTTATGAGATGTAGTTTGAGAATTGGGAACTTCATAAAAAATTGAAAATTGGGAACTCATAGAATTGTTATAAGCTATTGAATGTTTAAATTTTTTCGCCTTTTTTTTTTTTTGCAAGTTTGATTGTGCCCCACTAGCTCAAAATGTCATGGCCAACCACAATTTAGCCACAAATTTCATTAACTTTTATCAAAATCTATTAAAATCTTGATTTTAATCCCCACCAAACAAGGGCTAAGTTATTTTTAGATTTTTCTACCATTTTCCGAAGTAATGATGATTATACATAAATTATTATTGTAAGATGATACATGCAAAATAGTCTCAATGTAATATTAACATTAACATAACCCAAATGTAATTAGAATTACACTAGTGTTTTTAAGAATTTCATACACAGTGTGTTTGATTGATATGGAATATATATCATAAAAAAGAAAATACTTTCTGGGATATCCAAATTATGCATATTTTTAAAAGTTGAAAAATATTTTTCATGGAAAAAAATAGCAATCAAACCCTTCAAAGTAGGAATTTGGGTGAAAAACTGACATTTTTCATGAAAAATAAATGCAATCAAACAAACCCTAACCGTAATAAATGAATAACATCAAAATGATTGTTACATCCAAAATTCAACGAGGATCTTAGCTACCACATTTAATTTGACCTACAATAGTGATAATCAATTTCATGAATAATATAATTCCATAAAACTGATTTTGTATGTTGTAATTTGATAATAAATTACAATTTTCCTTGATTTTTCGTTACAAGGCTCATCGATTGGCCCATTTGTGTAATTTTCCCATCAAAATATTTTCTATAATCCACCATCATCTGAAAACGTTTGCACGAAATCTTTGAAACCGATTATTAACTAACGCGTGGAGTGAAGAGTTATTGAAGCATTTATTAGTAACTAGTTCGAGAGGACGAGATGAGAAGAGAATAAAATGTTTGAATTAATTGCATGTAAATGATATAATTCAAAATATTTGTTCAATATCTTAGTCGTGTAAATTTTAGCGTAACAAATATTGAAGTCAAACACTGCTAAAAGATACTCAATTACAAAGAGTTAGTGAAATGTTTAATTTGAATTTTGACATTGCCCCCCCATAGAGAATATGTGGTTAAAAAAATAAGGAAAATTTTTGTGTTTGCGTGTAATATTATTTTATTGAAAAATGCGTAGTTGAAAATAAGAGAAAAAATGTGTTTTAGAAATAATGGGGATCCAACAAGGTCTAATATCTCAATGTGTAGTTAATTCTTTAATACGAGTGGTTCATTTGGCAGCATAATTGTAGAATTAAATTTCACAATTTGTATTATCAATCATGTCAATTTCTGGGGGTGCTTTTGGGGCCTAAAATAGCGACATTTTATAGATTTTTGATGAAATCTATCATAAATTGTTGTATTTTGTGTTCCATAGATAAAACTCAATGTTTGGACGACTAATTGGAAGAAACAAATGACAAAAGGTAAAATCAAAAGGATGGGTACTAAATTGTAAATATTCAATAGTTGGTTTGAACCACGAAACGATACCTGAAGATTGTTAGGAGTCAATTGGATGCAATTAGAAATCAAAAGAGAATGAAATATGATCAAAGTACCATCGCAAATCAATTTTCAATTTCATAAGTTATATTTTAGATTTTTAGCCGAAAATTAAGACCTATTTTTGGTATAATAAATGTTCGAATTGAAAAAATTATACTTCTAGTAAAGTCGTAGCCATTTGAATAAGATTTTCATTTCACTTTGAATCTCTTCAATCGGATATCGAAAGAAAAAGTTATGACCAAAAATACTGACAGTTATAAAGAGACAAAATCATGTGAGCTCGAAGATAACTTTCCTTATTCGATTGGAATTTTTTTTTTTAAAACCAATTAGGACGTGATTTTCAACCAATATTCCACCCTTACAAATACTTAACAGAAACATGCTTTATATACATCTCTCATATACATATTATACTCCAATTCACATCAATTCTTAAAATCAAAAGGAGTCGAATTTCATAATTTTGTGAGATGATTGAAGAGCAATTGCAAGAATTCAATCAATTGAAGATTTAAACTTGATGTTTGGGTAAATAAGAGAATGTGCAAATAAAGCTCCGTGAAGAAAATATTGAAGAGATTCAAGATTCATTTTCTCAATTTATTAAAATTTTGGGTTATGTCCTTTAACTTAAATATGATTTCTTGTAATTTTGCTACGATAAGTTAGAACTTTAAATAACAAGATGTAGATGAACCCCTATTATGAAGTTTTTAATATAAATAAATATTTTAACGTCCAATATGTGTGATTTCTTCGATACTTGTTATTGTGTTTAATGCTTTTCAATTAATTGGCCAGTGATTAGAATGATTTGTGAATTTTATTGATTTCGAGAGACAATAAAATATATAGCACTTATAACAAATATTGTAAAGTCCGATAGAGAATAAAAATATACCGCTATACTTTGCACAATTTCTATAAATATTTTAATTTTTTAATGCATGTTTTCATATTCTCATCTTTCATAGAGATATATGAAGGTCACATGAGAGGATATATTTAATTGACATCGAGATATGCTTTTAATTAACTTAGAAACATTGATCAATAAGAACGTGTACATATTTTCATTATATTGATTTGCATTAAAGACGGATTAATAAGGGGTATTAGAAATCTTAATAATCATCTTACGTAATTGTATTAAAACTTTCATAAACTTGCACAATAGAATATTTAGTTAAAGTAATTAATTAGCATAAAATCATAAAACAAAATTTGCGATTCAATTAAGGTTGAAATTAATTGATCCTATAATAAGTACTTAGTCCTCGTATGAACGATAATTTATTCATCATTTTATTACTTGTTCACGATATCGTTCACATGCGAAAAATCAAACCATCACTTCGGCTTTGCAATGAGGAAGGATGGGTGTCATTTTTCTTCAGAGGTAGCAGAGGCACTTGCTCTCCATTACGATCTTCAATTTGACGTTGATAATGGATTTCAAGATCAGCATGCTGACAGTGACGCCTTAGGAGATACTGGGGCTGATTTCAACATATGCATTTTTTCTTGATATGTTTTTTTTTTTAGCTATATTAGAGAAGGCATGGT
This sequence comes from Fraxinus cuspidata, assembly GCA_903798385.1. NCBI lineage: Eukaryota > Viridiplantae > Streptophyta > Magnoliopsida > Lamiales > Oleaceae > Fraxinus > Fraxinus cuspidata. Next base: position 10,965 of record CAIGRP010057107.1, read on the forward strand.
ATGACACGAGTTGTTATATGCCTAGAAATAGGAATAAAGTAGCTCATAACCTTGTCTCTTTCGCAACATTTTTTTGAATATGTTGAGAATTGAGATCAATTTCTCGATTTATCTACATGATCCTCCATTAGATAAATTTTAATAAGAATGAAAAATGTAAAATAGATGGACATTAATAACACAAAGGTTTACGTGGAAAACTCTCAAATTATAGAAAAATTACAATATGCTAAAGACAAATGTCTTTCAATATATAAAATATTTGTACGATCATATAAAATATATCCTCACACCCAAAACCCCCAAGCATGTCTATTTATATTAGGTGATATACAAAGGATCCCAAGTCTCACTCTAAGACATTCACTATCTTACAAATGGGGATCAATAAAACATCAACGGCATCTCCAGCCAGAGTATCAAATTGGCGCTAAAAATCACTCCAGCCCAACGTCAAATCTTTCAAACAATTTGGTGCAAAGAACAATGTTGCATCAATGTTCATTTGACTTAATTTTTAATTTTTTTGTACTTTCATTTTTGCCCTTCATTTTCTACTATAACAAATTTTCATTTTACTATAACAAATTTAAGTCTCATATTATACATGGTTATCATACCGACCCGAACATTGACTCAGACAAATCATCGAGTCATCGGATTTATGGTTCAACTGCTAGATCAGTGCAAAGCCAAATTTTAGTTAATTTAAAAAAAAAAACGAAGGGACATTATATTTATTATTTTGCTAAAAGCCTAAAGCTAAACATATATAATTATGTTGTATTTAATATTAAAATAATTCATTTGTCACAGTTGTTAAGTTTTCCATTATTTACGGGGAGAGCATAAGTTCGAATCTTTACCATGAAGATTTTACACGCATTTGTAATGGAAAAGATTCGAACTTGTACTCTCCTTTTGAATAATGAAAAGCTTGACCACTATGGTAGTTGGATTATCTTAAGAGTAAATAGCATAAAATATCACTACTTTTCAATGTCATTGTACAAAACGTCTATACCTTTCATTTTTTGACATTTTCACCCCTACCTTCCACCTTTCGTTGCACGAAATGTCATTTTCAATCTTTTTTTCCAATAAAATGAAGATTTTACCTTTCTTTTCAAATGAAACAAAAAGAAAAGAAAAGAAAAATAAATAACTAATTGCAATCATAATCCTAATTTTCTCAAAATATTACAGATAAGTCCAAAATTCTCCACCACCACCACTTTCACAAACCCACCGGCCGCTACCTATAGATCCACATAGCACCACCTTCTGCCCACCACGCTCGCTCCACCACCACTAGCCTTGCTTCACTCTTCCCAACATCCTCTCCTATAGTATTAGTCACAAAATATGTCAAAAACAGCCACATTTGCAACCTAAAATACCAAACTGTCGTATATGACCCTTCACGGCAACCCCACTTTGGCGCCATCCACGGTCGCGCACCACCACCAATGGTTAGCCCTCACATTGACGAACTTATACATGGCCTCACATCAATCAAACATGCCTCAAATCATTCTGTTGTAATCTAGACATTCGACGGCGATGGCGTCCATTTTTCTAAACTCTTCTCCTTCAATTTATGCATCCCACAACATTAAATTCCAAAATTGGCATCAATCGAACTATCAACAAACCCAAACGACAATGGGTATGAATCTAATTGAACCAATTATCCCCTCAACTATTCAGTTTCTGGTAATAAACTCTTCGGCGTGATGCACGGAGAGAGCTATCTGACCAAAATTAGTGAGTCATAAGTGCTCCAATCTTCAAATTCGTGTGGAGGAGGACGGTGGGGGAGTGAAGTGAGGTTGGTGATGGTGGAGTTCGGTGGGCGTGGTGGTCGAAGGGTGGTGTTATGTGGATCTATAGGTGTCAGCTTGATAGGTTTGGAAAATGGTGGTGGTGGAGAATTTATGATTTCTTTGTAATGTTTTAAAAACTTAAGGACTATAGTTGCAGTTGGCTATTCATCTTTTTTTTTTTTTAATTTGAATAGGAGGATAAAATCGTCTTTTATTGAAAAATGAATAAAAATGACATTTTGCCCAATAAAATGTGGAAGGTAGTGGTAAAAATGCCAAAAAATGAAAGGTGGTGACGTATTGCACAATAACATTGAAATGTAGGAATATTCTGTGCTATTTACCCTTATCTTAATATTAAATATAACAAAAATATATATGTTCAGTTTTAGGCTTTTAACTAATTAATAAATATAGTATTTTTGTTTTGAAAAAAATCAATTAAAATTCGACCTTACAATGACCTAGCAGTTGAACCATTGACCGATGATTCGATGATTTGTCCGAATCAATGATTGGATCAAATATAATAAGTTCATTATATTCTTTAATAATTTAAATTTATTTAAATTTTGTTATTATTTTTATTAACATTTATGATAAAATGTAATCAAGTAATAAATAATAATTATTGGATACATATAAATTTTTAATTTTGTGCCTTAGATGTAATTTGTTTTTGTTTGTGTTGCAATGATTTGTTTAGTTTATTAATAAATGCAAATAAATTAAATATAATTTTTAATTTAGTAATTAATAATAATATATTTTATAATTAAAAATTCCTGAAATAAAATAATTATTGAGAATTAAAAAAATTAGAAAATAAAAGAAACACTATTCATTTCATGTAATGGGTTGGAAATGATTTTATAAGATGCTGTGAAAATTGCACTAATTTGATGTGAAAGTTGCATCAATTTGGCGTACGGGTTGTAGATGGCCTAAGGGACAACATCTATTTATTGGGGAAAATATTGAGAGCCTTTTGCTTTCCATTCGACTTATAACAATCTCGTTACAATTAGAACATTAAAATTTATATTCGGGGATGGACAAATATAATCTTATTTTAATTAGAATGATTTCAAGTCAAAATCCTAACAATCTCTACTTTACTTTGGATTGTCTAAGATCTTGAAATAGGAACCGTCCATGTCTCTTCCAATCTAATTATGTACCTCCATCACAAACTTATTTCTTCCACCTCTTGGTCACCCAACTTGCAAAATTTTGGTTGACTTCTCTTTTTACGCTTATAATATTCATAACAAAGAATTATCACACTCTACTATAAAGAGTATTCGCACTTAGACAACATTCTAATAATTTGTAATCGGCACAACTTTGTTGAAACTTATGGTGCAACCCCTATCTTTGCTTTCCAGGAAGTTCATCAGCCATCGACGTAAATTCCACTATAAACTTCGTATCAATGCTAAACCAATATCCATGTGTAAAATTGCAGACCCGTTAGCGCTAAAGTATTGGCCAAAGACATGCCATGATGAACATATTCTTTTCAAAGAATGTCATTCTCTCATGGAGAAAAGAGACATGATGTTAATGACAACATCAATATCTTCGTTTATTGACTCGAGCAATTATCTGAACATGCTATCTTTGGGACATTTTTTCTTGAAGTGCCGGACTCTCCATGTTTATCGAAAATAATGATTTTTTTTTTCGAATCCTTGTGCAATCAAACTGAATCAAAACAACATTAACATGCATTTGCCAGTTGCCACAAGCGAAAATTAATTCACCCATCAAACTTCTCCATTTTACTTGACACATAGTTTGTGTACTCTACCACTCCGAACAACTTAACGCTGTGATACCTTTTGTTGGAATTGATCTCATTTTCCAATAAGATAGACTTGAAGTGGAGCATTGTAAAACGTTCATTACAAATGAATGAATGTAATTTGGCTGTTTAAAAGTTGTGTCAATTTCAACCCAGTTCCCAAAAAATTACAATCAAAAATCAAGAAATGGACTTTTCAACGACAATCAATTCTTCCTTTTACGGAGTGTGGGTTAGTTAATCATTTTCTCTGGCTGCTATCAAGTACCCAAATTAAATAACTTAACATGTAAGCTTGAATTTGAGCCTTTTACGTACACTCCAGTAACAGGTTTTGCCTTCTCCTTACGTTTAGTGAAATGATCTTTCCATTTGACAACAATCCACAATCAAGTGCCATAACCTAAAGGTAACCCCATTCCTAGTGAGAAATTAAGATCGCATAATAGTTGTGTAATATCGATATGCTGATTCGAATGGGATTTACAAATTATGTTCCTTTGAAAGCACTAGGCGCCTATATGACCAACTCCCTGGAGCAAGCAGTAATAAGTCAGGGAACCCCCGCTTATCAAATTGTAAAAGTTAGAATTTTAAACATCATAACGTTCAATTTTACGTACTAAACATGCATCACATATTTTTGACATGTATATAGACTTGTACATTATTCGACTCTAGACGTTAAACAGATAACCATTAAAATGATCGAATGGCCAATAAGTCTCACATCTATTAGTGCCCCATAAGAAAGGGAAGTAACATCTACTCTTGACCATATACCAAGTAACCTAGAATGAAATTTGTCTCTATTCTAAGTAGTAGAAATTGACTTTTGTCTCTATAGAGACCTTTCCCTCTTGTCTTATTTCTCTCCTTGCAAGTTTCTAGAAGCCACGAATTATATTTTATATAACCGCAAGCTTAAAATGTCGATGATAATAATTAATACTATTTATCAAATAGTATACCCACCACTAAAAACATTACAATTGGACCCTTCTGAGGAGCCACAAGGAAACAAGAATAATTTGTTGTCTAACTTCTTGATATCATCTTGCTCTAGAATTATTCGAACCGGCCTTCTCAATTTCCCTCCCTTTCTTTCCCTTTCAATCAACCTTATATAATCTATATAAATATATATAGAATTCTCACTCCATAGCTACCCCAAATTTCTTTCTCTGAAAATGGATGATTCTGCAAGTTTTCCAGATCAAGTAGATACAACAGAAGAAGCGGAAGAGACACTTTCTCTTTGTGATTTTCCTCTGAATGTTGACGAACCCGAAAAGAAGGATTTTCCCAAGATTCAAGATCGAAGATCATCGTCCGAACCCTCGGATTTCTTCGAGTTCTTTAGTGATGTTAGCTCCGACATGTCCCATGCAGAAGACATCATTTTCTGTGGTAAACTCGTACCCTACAAAGAACGACCTCTTTTCAAGGATCATATTCACAATTCTCTTTCTACAAATGATAATAGCTTAAAGACTTTTAATACAAGAAGGTGCGAATCATTGTCTGATCAGAACACAAGATCACACAAAACGAAGATGCTGATGAGAAACAGCCGCTCTTTAGATTACAGAAAACTGCGTCGCAATTCAAGCTTGGTAATGAAATCTGAGGACTCGGAAATTCAAAGAAGTTCATCCAAGAGTTCGACAAAATCTGATGTCCCGGGATCAAAGGTATCGAAACCAAGATGGCATATTTTGATGTTTGGCCTAGTGAAATTTCCACCAGAGATGGATCTTCAAGATATAAAAAGCCGGCAGGTTCGCCGGAATATTCCAGGGAGTATGTTTCCGGCTATTGAGACCAGCACGAAAGCTCCGGTTAGCCGGAACGAGCGGAGAAATTCTTGGGGTCATGATTTGTTAAGGGTGTTAAGTTGCAAAAATCATGGTAGCGTGGCTGTGACCGCCTCCATTGATTTTCTGCCTCAAGTTTGAAGAGTTCAAAAATCAATGACGTTACAAAATTTATTATAGCTCGTTAAAATTTTAAATATAGAATATTTACGTTATTGTGAAAATTTCGGGTAGAAGAGAAGATTAGTGTACAGTGTGTGCCCTATACTTGATGTTGAGAAGAATGATAAGGATTGATAATCAATGAAGGTCACAAGAATCACATGAATACCATATTTAATTTTGTAAATTAATATCTATCTTTTTTTATATATGAGTATATTTATTTTTTCTGTTTTAAATTTTAAATTCAAAGGCTATTAATTGGCGGGCCAAAGTCAAAGTTAATTGACCTTTCCTTCATACAAAAGTTGAATGAGTAGGTTTCATTATATTTAAACATATTGATGATTCAATATGATTAACGTTCAAACTGCCTACTTTTACTTTTTTTCTAGGCTCGTGGGTGGTTGAACATGTCCAAAAGAATCGAAATTTCTCCATATGTATGTATGAATATGTAATTGTGCGTGTATTTCAGATTAATCGAGTTACGAATAATGAACATTGTATTCAAACCATTTTCTATGTGATGCCGAAAAAATGAACTCTTCTTTAGATTGAAATTAAGGCTCGAAAATGTAAAATTCAGTGTCAACATCATTTGATTATCTTCATAGGATAAAATGATGAAAGATCAGATTCGAATTAATTACTTGATATTAAGACATGTATTAATTAAAATTTGACTTATTTTATGTATGGCTCCCAGCCTGGGTTTGTTGGATGTTAAACGCAAAATAATAGAGAAGTGAAATAGAAAAATCAAGACAAATATTTAACGTGATTTGGCGATGTTCCTACGTCCATAAGAAGCGAAGTGAAGAGTTTTTTATTCATACTGAATAAAGGGTTATATCATTAGCATTTATACTAACCCTAGCTCAAGCACATACAAGACTTTAGGACTCATACAAGAAAAATACACATGTTATTTACCGCACCTCAATCTATTCAGCATTTCGACAAACAAACAGTGAATTAAACACACAATGCAAATGCCGTCGCTTCGCTCCCCTCACTCTACTCCGTTCCTACATCGACCATTTTCATCCAATAAATATGTGTTTTCACTCCATGAGCCACACATAAAACAGGGTTTAATTCCTCTTTGATGTTCGAGTAACCCAAAAAATTGAACTTTTATAATCTTTTATTACATGCCCAACGTTTTGTTTCACTTAGAGCATCTCCAATAGACTTTTTAAACATGAAATTCTCTCTATTTTAAAGAGTCAACATTTAAAATCATGCTCCAAGAGATTCTTTAAATTAACATTTAATTTAGAAAGCAAAACTCATTCTCTATAATTAAATGCATTCAAAGTGTTTTAATTTTCAATGTAGGAAAACAATAAAATAATCTAAAGAAAAGTTAGTTAAATTAAAAGATAAAGAAAAATAATAAATATTTTTTTAGAGTAGTAAAATTAAGTGTTAAATATAAAGAGCTTGTTGGAGTGCTTCAAAATTTTAACTCTTTAAATTTATAAACGTTCTTTAAATGATAAAATATGCTCTTCAAATATAGAAAGTCTTTTGAAAATGTTCTTAGAAGATAAAGCATGGTCCAAATTAAAACTTTCAAAACAATTTATTCATCAGATAATGTTAGGTGGAAACTTGTGGGCGTGTATATATATGCCAGCAAATAGGCAAAAGATTCAAATATAGCGATGAAAACGAGAATGCACCATTTTCAAAAAAAAAAAACAAAATGTGGTTTGGTGGTAGCAAAACATCCTTATTTTGGCGATAGTTTCTAGCTCTCAGCCAATTTGTATTCGATTTATCCTAGACAAAATCATGGGAGCTTTGCGGAACACAATTTGGAAAGAATTTAGGACTAAGCTTCTGTTTGGGCTCTATTTTTCAAAAAATACCACTACCGTCCTAAAAAAATAAACTTATTTATATTTTCACATAGATTAAGAAAATATAATTAATATAATTGAAAATGTGATTTTTCTAACGTTTTTCCTAATATACCCACACATTAAATAATGGTTTAAATAAGATTGGTTTATATATGTTGATAACAAGATACATTAAATATAAGTATATTAGAAAACTAAAAAATACATATACTTTTAATAAAGAAAATAACCTATAATTTGGGACAAATTAAAAAGGAAATCAAGTCTATCTTTACGAGACAGGTAGTATATTTTTTTCAAAACCCATTTTTTAACAGCACATTTTTCAAAAAATTACTATTTCAAAATATATTTTCTCTAAAAGAAACTCGTTTTAATTGGTCCAAATAGGAGCTAAATAAGAACGAACATGACTAAACATGCCGCTTTAAATAGGCTCTAGCATCTTTTTCCTTATGTTCTTGTATTTTTCAATTATTTTAGAAATTGTACTAAAATTTTTAACCAAGCGTGTGAGACTAATATTTACACGGTTCCTCCCATACGAAACATCGAAGGGACAAATAAGAAACAAAATGATAACGTAAACACATAGTAATACCAAACATTTTATAATATCTTATTATGGGCTTCTTGAGTAAGTAAATACGTGTTTGTTTTTGAGTGAATGGGGCCATATTTCTTTTCTTGATTATAAATGCAAAGCAGTTAAGAACATAGCACATTTCGCGTGAAGACATCCGTAAATTTTCCGGGGACAAGTACTCATGTCAAACAGGTGCAATTTAAAGTCAAATTTTATTTTTTAAATGTCAATTTTGTTACGAGAAATAATTCAAATCTTCTTTCCTTTTTTAAGAGATGCATATTTTACTCTTAACATGTTCTTGGCTCGTTTAATATCCTAAATCATAATATTCGACTGCTTATTTAAATGTTAAATTAATAAAATTGCTTGTTTGAGTTTCTATTTAACAAATTGGAAGTAATTTTGACTTTCAAAACTATTCTCTTTCTAGCAGATAGAATTGATGAAAAGATGTACTTTGTTTCTTCAATTACACTCGTCGAGCTTTTAGGTGGGTGAAAATCTAAATAGAGCACAGATTCAAAAAATTGTTGCTTTTATTTATTTGATTGTTAATTTTTTGAAGAAAGGCTTCTTTAATTTTTATTAGTCATTTGGTGTATGAATATTAATTAGGCCATGTTTGATTGCCACATTTTTCATGGAAAATGTCACATTCGAGGAAAACGAATTCCACTTTGAACGTTTGATTGTAACAAGGAAATTGAAATCGAATTTCAAGGTACAACCACTTTAAAATGCATTTTCTTTATTTTTATGGAAAACGATTTCATTTGGGTTTCGTGGATTTTTATTTTCCAACTAACATGGAATTGAAATTCTTTTCCAACTTTGTCTATCAAATGGATTCTTAGATTGTCTCTGAGTCCATTGCTGACACAAAAAAAAAAAAACTTTCTTCAAGGATCTCAAATTCGTTTATTGAGAAGTCAATGGGTACAAAAATAAAATATAGAAAACTTGGATGGTTTTTGCATTTCTAATAAATTGAAGTAATTAAGAACTTTCGTAACATATCTCTTCCATGTCATCCATCTATACACCATTATGTATACAATATTGTCTAAATAATATTACTTATATTTGAGACCAAAGAGGATAGCGGCAAAAGTCATACATGATTCAAATTACTGGTTAAACATGTGGTTATTATGGCACGCAAGTTCAGATTAGGTAGGAGGTGTTGTTGGTAAAATGTTTCGAAAAACACAAAGTAAATCGACAGAAAATTAAAAGAACATGGAGATTTTTCGCCCTAAGGCCCGGAGTTCAGCTAAATGGCTTTCTCACCATGTTGAGCATCCATAAAAGTAGTTATCGTTCTAAATCTACTAAAAATCATCAAGTATATTGCACAAGAATCCACACCAAGATATTCAACAAATAAACCCACAGACCACTTCTTTTCCTCTCCTATTTTTCTCTCAAAACGATTACACCAAGCAACCAATGGTTACTACTCAACTAAGAACAAATAAGTAACCATTACACACATTCCACTAAAGATCTCACCAAGAAAATTAAGAGAATAACCATTACAGACAAAAATCCAAACGTTTTCAAAGAAAAGACGACGAAGAGAGTAAGAGAGAAAACCCTAGAATGATATCAATAATGAAAGACAGTCGAAATCCAAAGGTCACCAATCAACCACATGGCATCATCTTAGCCGTTAGTAGTATCTGAACTAAAGTTGCACTTGGCAAAAGCGAGAATGCACTAAGGTGGGAGGCAACCGGGTTTTCGGCTTCATCATGTATTAGGCCTGCCATCAATTTATAAGTAGATAGACATCATTGGGCCTAAAGTGTTAAGCAGATCCAAGAGGCGCCGCCACCGTTTTTGATTTGGAATGTCGATATGCAAATCTTTCGGTTTGACGGGTAGGCTGTTTTATATATCCATGTATTATTAATTTTATAACTAGTACACAAAATTCATTTTTGAAGGTGTTTCTATACAATTTAAATAATAAATAGATAAAAACGAATGATAAATAAGCAAATCTTGTGAATCTTACAAAAATATGTGAAGAAAAAGTGGCTTGAAAATTTTAAACAATTTATAAACTTGAGCCAAGCTAAACATATGCCAAGTCTCCCTCTTGTTTAAAGGGGAAAATTGCATGTTCAATTCACAAACTATTGTTCTAGTAACAAGTTGCGCCACCCTTTAGAAATAACAAGTTGCTAGCATAACCAACAAGTTGATATTCTATAGAAATATGCTCTATTGTGTTTATTTGGTTTCTTGTTTGATTCTATAAATATAAATATTGATATGGTAATGAAACTGAAGCTATCGATAAAACTTCTTCAACAAAAAAATTAGAAATAAGTGTTACATCTCTTCCTCCACTTTCATCATCATGTTTAGGGAAGAGAAAAAACAAGAGATCTTCAGATGTGTGGTAACACTTCACAATTATAGGAGATTCTAAAACAGAAGATGTTAAATGTTCGTGCAATTATTGTGGGCATGGTTATGTTTGCAGGGCTAAGAAGTGTGTGACAAGTATCTTGAGGAATCATTTTGTTCTTTATTGCAAGAAGTATCTTGGAAGAATTGAAGACGCAAGGTCTAAGGATGGTTCTCCTAGATGTTGGCTTTAATAAGGACGAGGTAGACTTGTATGTGCTAAGATGGCAATATTGGATGAGCTACATTTTAGCTCCGTCAAAGGTCATGGGTTAGACAATTTTGTAGTGTAGCATGTCCTAAATTGATCGTCCATCTCGTTGTATTGTTGTTAGATATATTTATCAATTGAAGTCAAAGAATTTCTCTTACTAGTGATACTTGGAGTTCCATTAAGAATGTTAATAAAATATTTCTCACAACATACTATGTTGATAATGATTGTAAGCTTCATAAACCGATTTTGAGTTTTTGTGTGATTGCCTATCGAAAGGGTGAAACAATTGGTAAAGTTATTGAGACTTGTTTGCACGAATGGGGTATTGAGTGATTGTTTATAATCACAGTTGATAATACTATTGAAAATGAAATGGCTATTTGTATATAAGGGCTTGAAAGAAGAACGTGATTCAATTGTTAGCATTTGCAATGCAATAATATTTGTTAAATCTTCTCCCACTAGAGAATAAAAGTTAAAAGGAATGTGGGGGTGAAAAAAAGAGGATTGTGAATCACTTGTATTTTTGGATATACAAACTAGGTGGAATTACACATATTTGATGTTGGAAGTCGATTTAAAATTCCAAAAAGCTTTTGAATGGTTGATGATGATGCAAGAGTGTGGTGATTGTAGAAGATGGGGTGGACCTCCTACAACTTTTGATTGAAAAAAATACTTGTATTTTTGTCAAGTTCCATAAAGATTTTATGAAGTAACTTTGAAATTTAGTACTTCATTACATATGAGCTGTTTATTTTCATGAAGTATGTTTACTTGTAACCAAATTGAAACAATGAAGTTGAAGTGGTGATTACCTTTTAGGTCAAATGGCTATTAACATGAAGAAAAAGATCGATTAGTCTTAGGGAAGATGGAAAATGTTAACCATTTATTGTTGATTGTTTTTGTGCTTGATCCAAGATACAAATTGGAGTATCCTCATGAATGTTTAGGTAATAATAAAGAGGCTATGGAAGTTTCTTATAATATGACAGATTTTGAAAAATTATATGATGACTATTTACAATTGATATGTGAGATATAAAGCAAGTTCTGAAATCAATCAAGTATATAGTGATGTGGATTTTCTTCTGTAAAAGAATGTCTTATTTCAAGTGTCTTACTTGTTTTCCTAGATTTAAGAGAAAAAAAGCAGCAAAAGATTTGGTTGAGCTAAAAAGATGATGTGGATGGATACGTGTACGACACTTGTGAATATTAGAGAATGGTGATTTTAATGTTCTTAATTGGCGGAGGGGTTAATGAAACTAACTATAGCACTTTGTCCAAATTTGAAAGAGATGTTATGGCAATTCAAGTACTTGCAATGGCTTCAAAAAGTGCTTTCAATACTTGATAAAGAATTCTGGATTCCTTTGTAGTTCTTTAATTCCTATGACGGTGGAGTTTTGAAAATATCTCCAAGCATGGAGAGATTCTATATGGAGGATGTGAATGAGTATAACAAATTGAATGAGGTAATATTGCTAATTAGCTATTCCATGAAATAATGTGTTTTCATCTAATTAATTGTTGAGTGGTTATATTCACATCCCATTTTTTTTTTTATAAATACACCCCATTTTAATTGTATTAAATATCACTAACCTTTATTCATTATCACGCTTATATTTTTAACTTTTTTCTTCATCAAATTCTTATTTTTAATATTACACTGATCAGAAAATCTTTTCTTTAATAATGATTTTTGTCCAAAATATTAATTATATACTTTAAAAAGAGGGTCAAATATTTAATCACATTTTTCATTATTATATATTTTGCTTATTAAAAGAAATAAAATGGACAAACGAGTCTTTTAATTTTATCTTAAAGAAAGATTTGGAAAGAAATCATAACCAGAAACAATTTATGTTCATTTGTGAATGATGATGCAATGAAAAAATGTTTAAAATAAAAATGTGATAATGTATAAAGATTATGAACCTTTCATGCAATTAAAATGTAGTTTAATAATTAAAAAATTTGGTGTAAATATATTTGACTTATTGTTAGTTCAATCATTATTTTTATAGTGCTTTTGAAATTAGCGAAATCTAATGAAGGCTAAATCAAAGTGATTCGCGTGTTTTCTAATTTTTTAGGTAGATGTATAATGTATTGCAATGTAAATAATTCTTTATCATCTGAACATTAATATTTTTCTCTAAATATTTATATGTTGCACGAATGCTACTTAACACTTATGCGACAATTGGAGATTGTAGTGTGCTACCTTATTATTTGTTTTAAGAGTTCGAATTTTGGATGACCATAGTACTTTTATTTACTTATCTATTAAGTTTAGATTACTATAATATTATTATTTGTTGAATGAATATAATATTTTATTTTTACTTTTGGTGTTTGATGAAAATTTTGATTGTGTTTTTGTTAGTACGATTTTAATTTGCATGATATTAATCATTTGAGATACAAAGTTTTATCTTCTATTTTGAAAATTTGTAATCATACATCAATTCATAGATAGAGATGTAAAAAAATTGTGATATATTCAATTTTAATTGATTGAAGCTTATATGATTTGAGGAATATTATCTCCATTTGATTGTTGATTCCTTATTGAAGTGGCAAAATCCTTACTTCTTCTGATTTTATTTTAGGCAATTAAGGGTTGATTGGAAGTCAACGACAATTCTAGTACTAACAAAAAAAAAAAAAAATCCACTGATCCAACCTGACCCGATATCTTTCTGTCACCGAATCAGGTCGGACGCGGTTCAGTTCAGAAAAGGCCAAAACTGACCGAGTTGGGTCGGTTTGGGCCCCCCCGCCAGTTGCCCAGTCCTTGCAATTAACTGTTACATGGTGCAATAGCTCTCATTTCTTCAGTGGTGATAAACACATCAGAATAAAACCTCTATACATAAGAAAGAGCTCTCAGTCAAGTTAAGGTTAGAGAGAGATGCTCTCAAGTCTAGTGAGAGAAACTCCCATTGGATTGCCTTGACTTCCTGGTTCTTTCTTACGTTTTGGTTTGATTTTCACCACTCTTTGGTGGAAATTAAATTAACGTCAGGTTATATTACTTATATTTGTTCTCATCTGTAGTGAAATCTTATTTTAGTGGTTTTTCTCGTGGTTTCAAGTGGTTATTGCTCTCTGGTTCAGACCCTTGCAGTTTCGGGTCTCGCCGGCTAGGCACTGGCCAGGCAGGTTCTCACTGGTTGCAATCACAGCTTCGGACGGTAAGCTTTGTCTCATCTGGATTTCTGCCTGGAAGCAGGTTCTATCACATCTTTGTGGTTTGGTTGTTCCTGGGTATTGGGGTTTTTGGCCTGGTTTCTGCAGAACTGGATTTTCAAAATCCACTTGGTGGGTTTTTCTATCGGATTTCTGTCGGAGTTCATATCCTGTGCCATATTTTGCCTAGGTTATTGTGGAATTGGTTCTCTCTATCGTGCTACATCTGATTTCTGGGTATCTTGGTTGAAGGTGGCTGTTCATCTTCAAACTGGTTGATTTATGTATTGTGCATCTATTTTGGTGGTGGTTCATTCTGCCATAGTTTGATCGAATTTGGTGCATTATTTTTGCTGAACCGTGTTATTGCCCGCTGGTCCCTGGATTCCTGCTGATTGGTCTGAGCTGTTGACCGTTGGAGGCTACTTTTGGCTTCCTTTTCCTACTCCCGTGTCATTGAGTCAGCCTGCATTTTGACTGTTGGGTGGTGCCCCTCAGTTTCTACACTCTTACATGTTTCCTCTCTCTTTCACGTGACTTTGCTACTGGATCGGGTCTGTTCGTTGGTCCTGGGTCATTGCCTGTGATTTGGGCCTCCTCGTGTGGGCCTCTGCTTTGGTCTGCGTGGGACCTCCTTTCTCCTGGGCACCAACCCAGTTCGTCTTCTTATCTGACTTTGCTGTGGGCTTCTTTCTTCAGCCCAGGTGGATTACTCTCTGGATTTCTCGGTGGGTTTTGGTGGCTGGGCCTTTTTTTTTTTTTCTTCTGGGGACTAGGCCTATCTATTTTCTGCTCTGGGCTTCCTCTGTGTTGGCCTGTGGTCTGGCATTTGAGGCCCCTTGTGGACTGGGCCTGACTGCAGGATTCTATGCCTCTCTTTGGACCTCCTTTGGGGCCTCCTCTACGTTCTTGGACCTACATCCTGCTTGCCTTTCTCTATCTTCCTTGGGCCCCAGCCCTTTTCTCCTACCTCTGGTCTTCTTTTGGTGATTGGGAATGGATAATTCTTCCTCCCATCTGCATGGGTCTAGTCCCGTGGCTGGGCAAGATACGAGCCCCGTTGGAGTTCACTCTGAACTGGCTTCTCCTGCGATAGGCACACCCTCTGTGGATAATGCTGCAGACCCGGATGCACCAGTTTTATCGCAAAGTGTTTCCCGCACCCTTGGCATGGAAGACACTGATTCGGATGACTCGATTAGGAAACCCCCTGGTGGGGCTAAACATACCAAAGGGGACAGTATCAGTGGTGTCAAGGCCCCCTGGGTTAATCTTTTCAAAGATAACCGATCATGTGATGAGAGCCTTAAACTGGAATATTCTTTCAGTCCTACAGAGGAGATGACTATTACCAAGTCGGAACTGGATAACATTGAGGATGTTTGGGGTTATGGTCTCGTTGGTTTTTTTGCTGGAAGATTTCTGGGTAAAGGTGCACTGCTCAAACTGTGTGAATCGTGGAAAGTGGACTACGAATACTGTGTTCATTCGAGTGGTTGGTTAGTTTTCAAATTTGACACCGATGTGGATAGGCGTTGTGTGCTACATGGAGGACCGTATTTTGCTTTTGGAAGACCACTGATACTTAAAATCATGCCTAAACTCTTCCAATTTGATAACAAGGAGGTTAGTATGATGCCAGTGTGGATCAATCTCCCAGGGCTTCCCCTGGAGTTATGGAATAGCAATATCTTAGGGAAAATTGTTTCTAAAGTTGGAGCTCCTATTTCAACTGACAAAGTTACATCTTCAAGAGACGGATTATCCTTTTCTAGGACCCTTGTGGAGGTTGATACATCAAAGGAGCTAGTGAGAGCTGTAAAGCTGAATCTTCCTAATGGAAAATCTAAAATGCAGGAAATTATATATGAACATGTCACAAAATTTTGTAACTACTGCAAAGGGTTTGGGCATGATTCTCTTAGTTGCAGCCGTAAAACCTCGAATGATGGGGAGACTAATAACAAAGCCAAATGGGTTTAGAAAGCAGGGGTAAATGAGGCTAACAATGCCAACGATGGTAGCATGCCACCCAAAACAAAGGCAGCTGCAAATGGAACTGTCCAAAATCCAACATAGGAGGATGGTGTCACTCTTGGAACTGGACAGAAGGGTAAGGAGCCAAATGCTAGTGCCGAGGGTGCCCTTAATGATGATGGGGAAGGTGACTTCATTGTAGTGGTGAATAAGAAAAAAGCTACGAAAAAGAAGAATAGCACACTGTTCGTAACTGAGGGCAAAGCGTCTTCTTCCAATGCGCCTGGAATGCAGCCCACGTGTGCTTTAATTCAACAGACTGAGTGTGCACGGGCTATACTACAGGAGGAATCACATGCGAAACTACCTAAGGCTACACGGGTTTCACAGGCAGACACCTTGCAAGGTACGCAAGCTCTGAAGGCTGGGCAGCCTGAGTGCCCAAAAATGAAGCCAGCCAGCATGCAGAATGAGGGTACACAGAACCAGCAACTTTTTCTAGAACAGAATCAACATAATGTTAGTACACTCTCTCGGCAGAGTGCAGACACGCAGGCAACTATACCTGGGGACAAACGGACAGCACAGGGGGATTGTAGACCTGTAGGTCAACATATGGAAACAGAGGGTACACAGACGTTATTGTGCACTACTGATCTACCTGGAAGTTCTGGGGCTCATCAAACTGAAGGGGATACAATTGGGATGGAGCAAAACCTGGCAGGAAATGCTGATCAGACGGAGGTAATAATAACAGACAGTGTACGCCTGAAAACTACATCTGAAGCTAATGAAAAAAGAAGAGGAAAGACTGTGGCCAATGGAAAGAAAATGATAAAAAACATCGGCAAGAGGGGGAACTCTCTTGTTATATCATCATGAAGATTGCTTCTTGGAATATAAGGGGTCTTAACTGTCCCCTGAAACAAAATGGAGTTTGGGAATTTATAAAGAAACACAAAATTGATGTTATGGGAATTTTGGAGACTAAGCTTGACCAACACAAGCTTAATGTAGTCATGAAGAATAAATTTGGTAGTTTCCTTGTAATCAATAATTTCCATTCTCACCAAGCTGGCCGTATCCTGATTCTTTGGAATCTCGATAAAGTCATGATGGAGGTGGTGGAGATTACTTCTCAAGTCATACACTGTTCTGTTACCTGCAAGGTTAGCTTACTCACAACTTTTGTTAGCTTTGTCTATGGGTTTCATACAATTGTTAACCGTAGGCCCTTGTGGAATAACATTATGGGATTTGGAGCTAGTTGTGCTTCTCGGTGGCTGATTTTGGGGGACTTTAACGGTGTGCTCAATTTTAATGATAGAATCCATGGTACAGATATTACACCGTATGAGGTGAGGGATTTATCTAACTTATGTCTTAACTTGGGACTTACGGATGTTAGATCTATTGGGTGTTTCTATACTTGGACCAATAAATCGGTATGGAGTAAACTTGATAGGGCCATGGTAAATGATGCTTGGATACAGTCGGGTTTTAATAGTGCTGTCGATTACCTTCCTTCGGGGTGCCTCTCGGATCACTTACCATGTATCATCTCACTTCTTGGGCTAGAGAGGAATAAAAGGAAACCCTTTAGATTCTTTAATATGTGGACTAATCATGATAGCTTCCATGAGATAGTTCATAATGGATGGGATCTTGAAGTC
>CAIGRP010057110.1:0-12963 GCA_903798385.1 Fraxinus cuspidata
AGATTTCGCTACTCCAGCTATCGGTTGAGCAACGGAGTTGATTGCTTAAATCTTTCCACTACCTTTCTCCAGAACAAGTCCGAGTCGCTCTAATTCGGTACTGGCGAGATAGTTGTGGGTAGCACCAGTATCTACCATAGCCCTAATTGGATTTCCATCGATCTTCACATCAATGTACATTAGGCATTTTGCCCTACAAATGCGAGCCTTTGATTATTCCAATTTTACCTCTGTCCAAGGAACATCACCATTTTTCAGTACCTCGGTGCGATAGTGTATAACCGATGTGAGAATGTGCTAACTACATCCGCATCCTCTTTCGAGTGGTCTCACAATGTCAGCTAGCTTGTGGGACATCTTGTTTTGAACTCATTCCGTCCCTTGCCAGTTAACAATATGCATTCACCATCCATTTCTGAGGATACTCTGCCACCCGATGAGGTCCTTCACATAAAAAAACACATCAATTTAGGAGTGGCATCAAATCTATCATCTGTTGCTTTTCCTTTATTTTAATTGTTACTGCTACTGCCATTATAGTTTCTTTGATGGTTGTTTTGATAGTTTCCTTGCAAGTTACTCTAACGGGTGCCTTGATAGGCTCCTCCCTTATTATAAGAGTAACGCTCTCCCTCATTTGAGTCTTTAAGGCATGTTTTCACCTCCAAAAGCTTGCTATTCCCCAAAGGTTGATCTTTTCTTGATTCTGGTTGATAATCACTTAATCATTCGGCGGCTCCACGGTCGTGCTCAAATTAGTAACCTTTAGTCTCTTACGTTCCTTGCGTGTCCACGGTTTCAACCCTTCCATGAAGGTGAATAGCTTATCCTTTCTGACATATCTCGAATATTCAGCATATGTTTTGAAAAGGCTTTCACGTACTCCCTGATGGAGCTTGTATGTTTCAGTTCTCGTAGTGCCCATCGTGCATGTATTCCACATTTTCTGGGAAAACTTGCGATCTGATCACTTTCTTGAAGAGATTCCAATAATCTATTCGGACCCTGTTGGCTGAATATCAGCATACTTTATCTGCCACCACAGTTTTGCATCTCCACCAAGATACATGGTAGTTGTTGTAACATTTCTTTCTTCATCTTTGATAAAAGCCGTAAGAAATTATTGGTTCATATCAAACAAAAAGTTCTCAAATTCTTTTGCATCGGGTGCCCTCTCTAGGTACNACCAAGATACATGGTAGTTGTTGTAACATTTCTTTCTTCATCTTTGATAAAAGCCGTAAGAAATTATTGGTTCATATCAAACAAGAAGTTCTCAAATTCTTTTGCATCGGGTGCCCTCTCTAGGTACACGGTTCCAAAATTTTGAGTTTGAGAACATGCTCTTGTACGGGGGGCTTGCCCATTGTCAATCGCATGTTGAAGTACTAGCAACCGAGCCCTCAACGTTGCCATTTCATCCTGCAAATCAAGTATGATTGCAGCAGCTTTAGACATTGATGTGCAAGCCCTTCGGCATTCATCCAGTTAGATGTGTAATTCACAAATTTTCATCTATGCCGCCTAAACTTTTTCCTCGAGGCCCTCCAGCACAACCTAGTAGTTGTCACCTCAAGCATATCCACACGCCATTTCGTGTTCCTCTTTTGAGGATCTACGACTTCTGTTGTGTTTGATGTAATTAGACACATAGCTTTTTTATCGAGGATCGTTAGCCGCAACTCTGATATCAACTTTCACGGGGTGCATTTCTTCTTGGTACAGAAAGGGATACCATGCAGCAATAGTCTGCTCCGCTAGACTACCTTCCGCCTTCTCTTGATCGTTTTGGGAAGAAAGAAAATTTGATTACAATTTATAGAAAGTTTGTAACATAAAATTGAGATGCATTGAAAGTAAATTGATCATTGATTGCTTGAAAGCTAGAAATTGCAATTGATGAAATTAGGAAATTACAATGGCTAGTGCAAGGGGTGAACAACAAAAAGCTTGAAAGATTTTGGAAAGACTAATACCCCCTATAATAGCTTGCGGAATAAAAATCTAAGTGATATGAGTATATGTTTAAATGATGAGGAATCGTACTAAATGTTTACCAACATCACAGCTATTTTACAATTGAAATAAACTAAAAGGAAATTACAACTCAAACTTGAACTACTATCTACAATGTGCGGCCGAAGTTAGTTAAACTACGGCTACGATTGGGTAAATGGGCTTAAGTAAAGCTGCGGTCCTTGACACCTAGAGACGCTAAATGGGGGTTTTTCCTTCCTTGCTGACCGCGAATCTCTTCAAAAAGGTGTTCTTGAATTCTAGCCAGCTCTAAATGCTCCCGGGTGGTAACATACTATACTAAATTTAAGCTACTCCACTAAGAGTCAAGTGGAGAGCTCTGCATTTTACAGTTGGGATAGCATCTCTCAGGCTCATATGTATCTTATAGCTATTCAAGTGTTTAGCCAAATCTCTTCTCCCATCGTACTTTGTTATTTTGGTTATTACATAGTGGCTCGGCACCTGGGCATAATTTTCATCTACCTCATATCTGGGTGGTGGAGCGGAAGGGCCTACTTGGTTCCTAACCTCCTCATCCCTCATTTGATGTCTATTTCTAGGCGGGGCAACATGGGGGGTATATTCTTACCTTTCTCCAGTTGCCAAGTCTTAGGAGGTGGGGACTATAGCCTATTTCGAGGCGCTGGGATTTCATGGTACTGCATGTACCTCGGTTCAACTGGACTAATATGGTCAAATACGTTGTTAGAGTTCTGATGCCCATTTTTTGGCTCGTACTCCGAGAGAAGTTGTCTTCCATATAGAACGAGGACTCGATTGGTTGTCCAGAAGCATAATTGGAATAAACATCAACTTCCACTTCCCTTAGGGCTAACTTCCCTAGGGTGCCTAGGAATACTCTCTGACTTTGTACGTTATCTTATTGTTGGTATTGTTCTTAGGGTGCAAAGGGAGGGAATGAATGCCCTCCTTGGCATTGAATCTACCTCAATAGCTCCTGCATCGCTAGGTGGTAATGCTTCTCATGTAGGCTGCCATAGTGGCTATTTCTCTAGTGAATTAGGCTGCCATCCTCATCCCACTTCGTCTATGATGGTGGTAAGGCCGACGCCGACCCACTGGGACGGCTATGGAGGGGACTTCGTCATCGCTTTCCCTCATACGCTGGGAGGGGCATCACCATCTGAGCTCATCACTTTCGAAGCTTCAACTTGTTCCTTTTCAAGAACAAATCCTTTTTCAAGGGGGATGCCCAAACTTTTTCCACGCATTTGCTTGTGGATTTAGTGTGGATTCCCATACACGGCGCCAATCTGTTGACCTCAAAATATGATGCCAACAGATGTCGGACCCACTCGTGCATGCACAAGCTAGATCCAACACGTGAATACAGATCAACGGTCAAGATCACTCCAAAAGTAGACGTAGAAGAAGTTCAACGACATGAGACGTTTCCGTTCGGGATACGATTGTATAATAATAACCAATCTTTATAAACTCTGATTAAAGATTGCAAATCAGCATAAGAGAATAAAACAAATTGCTCCAAATATCTAAAGTTGCATTAGTCATGAATTGTTACATGATTGGGGTATTTATAGTGTTACAAACGGAATTTTGATCCTTTGATGAAATTACAGATGGTCTCATCCCCTCGGCCGAAGTATCAAATACTAGACATCATACTGACCTTCCTAGCTTTACAAAGTATTTAATGCTCTTACATCCTATTGACAAGACAAGACACTAATACACTTTTTTAAAAGTCACATCAATCATTCAAATAAGGTTTCCATAATAAATTCAAGATCTCCACACGTGGGCCATCACTAGCTAGGTGGAGCCTCGGAACTGGGCCGTTTGGTCTCATCCCCTCGGCTGAAGTATCAAATACTAGCCATCATATTGACCTTCATAGCTTTACTAAGTATTTAATGCTCTTATATCTTATTGACAAGACAAGACACTAATACACTTTTTACAAAAGTCATATCAATCATTCAAATAAGGTTTCCATAATAAATTCAAGATCTCCACACGTGGGCCATCACTAGCTAGGTGGAGCCTCGGAACTGGGCCGTTTCGGATTAGTAACGGGCCTCGGAAATTATCCCAAGGCCTCGTCTTCTATGGCTAATGGTTCGGCAGGAGTGGGTCCACAACCTCACTAGGTCGGCCACGTGGCAATGCTAGTAGCAAATCATAACACTTATCTTTATTTTCTTTTGGCCTGTACGGAGTCATTGTCGCATACTTGAACTTAAATTGGTAAAGTGGCAACTAACATAACATAATATTGGCGGGCACTTAATTCCCTTCTCTCGGCTAGTCGTTAAGTAATTTCTCTCTTTTACCTCTAGTGATTGTTGAACTTTAATGCTGATTTCTCGGCTCAATATGCACATAGCTTTGCATAGTTGGTATTAAGGCACACAAGTCAAATAGAAACATATTTCACTCACAGTTTCATAGAACAGATTCCAGCAACTTTTCCTGTCTCTTTCTTTTAATTTCAGCTTCTTGTATGAAATATTGTAAGGATGACTGAAAATGTCTGAAAGTCAAAATTTAAATAGGGCCCTTTCTACCTTTTATAACTTCCTCCCATTGGCTGATTTAGAGATGAGATTAAAATTTTTTTTTTCCCCTTGCTTCCTTAATCTTTAAGATAGAAAACTAGACCACAACTTTAGAAAGCTGCTGGATCATCCCAGTCTTTATTATTTATTTATTTATCTCAATTAACTATTCATAATTACATGCTATTCTCTCTTACTAAAATATGATAATTTAGTCACTCATAAAATGTTCAAAATTCTAGTAACAATAATGTTCGTCAATTGATATATAAAATATGTGGATATTACAAAATATGCTTCGTCCTGGCACCTTTGATATAGCCTTCTTTGAATTGTGCTGTAAAAGATACATTGTTTTCATACAAAGTTGTTAGACTACCTTTGTTAAGTTAATCCACAAGGCAAGCTGGATCTCCTAGTTCGGGTTTGAATTCTTTATGCAATAATTTTTGAATGATTTGAAAATGTTGTCAAGGTTTGCTTTATAGTTCTCCATGATATAATTATTCCTCCACGTGTAAATACATATCATGTTTGTGATTTAGTTTTATGTGAATGAAAGAGATAACATATATCTGCATATCTCACTAAAGTAGATCCCGATTTTTTAGAATAAAATAATATCAAATCAATAGTACCTTTATATAACGAAAAATGTGTTTAACACCATTCCAATACCTTTAAATTAGTGTAGAGCTATATTTTGCAATAAGATTTACAGAAAAAAGTTATGTTTGGTCAAGTTAAACTTGCAAGATAAATTAATATTTCAATTGCACTTAGATATGGTACTTCAAGACCAAAAACTTTTTCTCCATCTTCAAGTTGACGAAATGGATTATTTTCACATCAAGTGAACGAATAACAATAGGTGATGCCAATTGATGTATTCTATCCATGTAAAAACGTTTTAAGATTTTTTTGTATATAAAGATTGATGAACAAATAATATTTTTAGAAATTTTCAATTTGCAACTCAAGACAAAACTTGATTTTTCCCAAATCTTTCATTTCAAATTCATTTTTCAAATGATCTGTAATTTCGTCGAGCTCTTCAAGAATTCCAATTAAATTTAAATTATCAATATAAACTGCCACAAATGCAAATTCAATATTTGTTTTCTTTATGAAAACACATGGATATACATTTTCATTTTTATAACCATTGTTCAACAAATATTCGCTAAGACAATTATACCAAATGTGTTTGAGTTGTATACAATCCATATAATGATCTTCAAAATTTAATTGAGGATATCATTCTTGTGCATGTATCATTTGTTCCAACACTTTAAGTCCATTGAAGACTTTCATATATATATATATATATATATCAAGTAAACCATATAAATAAGTTGTTACTACATTCATAAGGCGCATGTTAAGCCTTTGTGACCCAATAAAATTAATTAAGAATCTAAAAGTGATGGTGTACAATACCAGAGAATATGTTTCTCATAATCAATTCTTGGTTTTTGTAAAAAATCATGAGCTACAAGTCGGACTTCGTATCTTGTAATTTCATTATTTTCCTTTCTCTTCGTCATAGAAACGCACTTATAACCTACAATGATTACATTTTCAGGTATTCGAACTATAAATCCAAACACTTCTCATTTCTTTAAGGAATTCAACTTTGCTTATATGGCTTCTTTCCATTTGGATCAACAATTTCCATATTGATGATATTTAACTGTAGTTTATGATTCTCATTTTACATAATTTAAAGAGTCATGATAAAGATGGCAACATTGTCTATAACAATATTATTTCGTTCCCATAATTTAGATATTAAATAATTTATTAAAATCTTATTATTTTCGAATACTAGTGATTTTTCAGAAACCATATTTTTAATATTTGATAGATCAATTTTTATTAATATTAATGCTTTTGAAATTTTTGATTGGTTTTCTCTTGTATTTTTATTTTTTGAGGTACAGAGTCTTTTGAATCAACAAGTCTATCACGCTTCTAGTGCATTTGATATTAATTTGGTACAACAAATTATGCTACAAGGACATTAATTTTTGTCGATATATTTTCTGCCGGTATATATGACTTTCTCACTTTTCAAGTCGATTATGCCAATGTATAATTTTTTTTATCAATGAACTTCGAGTTCGTGATAATGTATGATTTGATCATTTTTTAAAATTATAATACATGTGAGATGGGAGTTCGTGATATTTTTATCTGTTTTTTGCCAGATACAAAAAAATTTATGTAAAGATATTTTATATTATTTTCTTGTATCGTTATAATGTGATATCAATTGTAGCAGATGTATTTAAAATTAAGCAAATATTTTCTGAATTTGTTAGAAATAAAATGCATCGTCAACATAATTTTTTATATTTGAAAAAAATAATACAAGTTCTTTCAGAGTCTTCAATGATATTCGATATTCGAGCCTTCGGCTAAATTTATCTCTATTTTTTCTTTTCTCTTGATTGATTTTTGGTATAGATCCAGAAGATATTTTGTTGTACGATAGGTACGTGCCCAATACCATTTTATTAGATATCTAAAGTAAATTTCTTCGAACTCTTTTTTGGATATACTACTTTCTTTTGCTTTGTGCCATATGAAGTTGTTTCTTTGTTACTGATAATTTTATTGATTATTTCGTCTATGATTTCTTCCACGTTCACGTTCACATCAACTTCCACTTCCTTATCTTTAATATTGCATTTGCTGCAGGTAATACAGTGCCTTTTGCTTTAAATAATGATATAGAACCAGTTGGATGTATCCATTAATTTTTCATTAACATTCATTTTTGTTCAGGTACAAGTAGGCATAATGTGATTTCCGAGTACTTTTCGAAATCATGCTTATGATATTGTTGCAGTAGGAGCACATCCAAGGCATGAGAGGTGGAAAAAATTTCTCCTACATATCTTCATAAGTTATTTTTCTTCCACACAAAGTCAATTTTAAGCATATCATGATCAGTTCAGAATTGTACTCACTAATAGTTTTAAAGTCTTGTAAGCGAAGATGCATACATTTATCGCGAGCTTGGAGATGACTATAGTTTTCTAGTGGTCAAATCTTCCAGTCAACTTTTTCAAAAAGCCTATGGATCCTTCACAATGAGGGATTCGATTTTCAATCCATCATGATGATAGTGATAAAAGAAGATAAGTGTTTTTACATGATCCTGCAAGAATTCTAGATTTTATTTTTAAATTGTCTCTCACGAACCGTTTGTGACATGTGAATCTCAACATTAGGGATCCCTGACAGAAAATTTTTGCTAGATATGTCAAGTGCAACAAACTCAAGTTTTGTGATGTTTTCCATTTGAGTAACTACACAATATTAAAAAATACAATTAATTTAAAAAAATTTAATTAAACATTGTATAATCACATAATAACTAATCAAGTAATCAATGTCAACATGACATGAGTTATGTTTTTTCCTTCGGGAATAAACACTACTTTTAAAATGATATATTTTTCGAAACATATGCTACTTCGGGAACACGTATTTTACTATTGTTTCTTTAAGAGTGATATATCAATATTCTTCTGAAATATAGAAAATTAAAATTCATGCTCTTTAATTGCAAATAATATTCTTCTAAAATATTAATTATAACATTGTGCTTCAAGAGCAACAACATGATATATTACCAATTTATAATTTAGAAAAGAACATCTAAAAGTATTTAATCAGATTAAAGATGCAAAAAAATATTCAATATTTATCATAAATACATATATTAAAGAAAAAAAATTAAAGTAAAGAAGAATCGAAAAATAGATATATGAACGTGAAGATTTCCTTTTCCAATTATCTTGAATGGAAAAAGTAGATTTGCATGCATATAAAACAAATTCAGGCAAAAAGAGATGTAGTTACAAGTGTGTTGAATACAAATATGCATACAATCTTTGGTGAAATAATAATTGATTGAATTCATTAGTACACATGGATCGACTAAAAATGAATACGGACTTGATTTGACTAAATTCATCAAATTAGTTACTGACGTGAAGTAATAATCCTTAAATTAATTGGCATGCATACAAACTGAAATATGTGCATGCATATACAAAAATTATTGCTTACCTTTTTGGGGAAGAATCATACGGATAATATTTTATAAACTAGAGAGAAAAAAAAAATAATAATAATAAAAACCAAGGCAGAGAAGTCAATAAATTTGTAGATATCAAAGTTTCATATTTATATGGAAGAATTATGGCTGCAAATGATACAATGATAATAATAATTAGGGTGACAGATGTATAATTGTCATTTATTGATAAATATATTATTTACGACAAAATAATAATATTGTAGCAAATCAGAATTTACTAAATTATGTTTATCTATAATATATTAAATATCACATGAGATTCATTTTGTGGATGATTCTAGCCATACTATAATTTAATTATTTCAATAATACCTTATTTCAATATATATTTAATTTCTTTAACTATTTAGTTACCATCAATGTATATATATTTGACTAATTTATTTCACATGTGTACTTTCATTGATGTATGAATTCTCTATTATTAATTCTCAATTAATTAACATTCACATTCATTTAATTAATATTCGTTTGCATTATATATATTTCAATATTAGTAATATTCAAATATTACTTTTACAGCACTTATAAAACAATTTTATAATAACGTGTAACGCACGTTCAACATTGACTAGTCTAAATAAAAATCTACATTTATTCCTAATTTTCTTAAAATACTTTCAATTGTGCTTGAGAAAACCTTTTTTTTTTTTTTAATTAGTAAATTGATATTTTAGTGTAAGGTAAGGTAGTATGAAGTGGAATAATTGTGGGCCTAAGCAAATTGTGCAGCACAAAAATGGATGGCCTAACAACCGTGGGCCCAAATGGGTTGCTTGTCAATGTACTATAAAATAAATCAACGACAATGTGCAGCCACAGTGTTGTTTAAGAATTTGTCGACTTAAAAAAATCAGAATGACGTTTCTATCACTAGATCTTCTGTCATCTTTCCGTCAACATGTATATTATCTGTACATTTGGACATGTATCATTAAGCACAAAGATCACCCGTAAGAAGGAAAAATGTCTCATAACCGTAAATACTCCAACCCTTAGCCCTTGTTTGGAGGAAATTCTCATCAAGTTTTATTGAAAAATTGGACCGTTGGACTAGGTTGGCCCCTTCCCACCATAAAAGTCTAATTCAAAATTAGTTGAATTTCCATAAATGTTCTTCTTTCAAAACTAGTGAATTAGATGTCAAAATGAAACATATATAGTTCTGTATTTCTTGGTCAATAATTGCTACTGATATTTACTGTGTAACGGTAAAAAAAATTCTAAAAATTTGTTGAGAATCTCTCCCAAACGTGCGCTTAATATCTCAATCTCCTAGTCTACTCGATTATTTTCCTGATTTTGGTAAAAATAAAAAATGAATGAATGAATGAAAAAGCTTGAAGGATTATGAAAATTCAAGGTCTTTGCTCTATAATGGACGACCCCAAAGAAGGTTTCTTTGACTAGCATTTAGTGCGCATTTCCTTTCGTGCTTCTTATCAATGGTTTGTCCACTCACACCCACCAAGTCTATCCAGAAACTATATTATAAGTTGGTTCAAAAATTACTTTCATAATATTTTTATACACGACGACGATAAATTAAAACTCACTATTAATAAGTTTGAGATGAGTTATGCCGACCCTTGTTTTTTAAATTATGATCATATTATTATTTATTTTTTTAAATTTGTTTTTTAACTTGTTTCATGAAATTGTAATAGTGTTATAAATTAGTGTTCCTTTGGACCCACAATTGACATGTGTTTCATAATTATTTAAATCATTAAGGAAATTTGTCGGAATAATTTTCAATATAAAAGAAAAAAAAATCATTTTTATAAAATTATTGCGTTTGAGGCATGATTTAATCCTGGTGACAGCATAAAGTGGACGTGCCCCATTTAATTTTACAAAATTTCGAGACAATTTACTGATAAAAGTGGTCTCGAAAGTGGAAATAACTTACAATTTACCAATAAAAGTGGTCTCGAAAGTGGAAATAACTTTCAAAAGAAATTTCCACTAATTTTGTCTTTTTCATTTTTAATGAATTCATACAAGGAAAAAGTAATTATTGACTTTTATCAACAAAAGCTTGCATTAAGATGGATTAATGTTATAGTCTTGTAGATTTATAGCAATTAAGCCCCTGTTTGAAACCGTGAAAAACAATGTCTTGAATAGTATTTTTTTAGAGAATGTGCGGTTAATATGTAGGAAAAAAATTTTGAATTTATGTGCTTATATTATTATGTGAATGTAAAGTTAAAAATGAGTATGTAGAAAAAAAATTTGAAAATAATAATTATCAAACAGATGCTAATTGTCAAGATGAATGCCCTGTTTTTCCTCTTTTGTGTCCTTCCAATAAAATATTTAATAACTTGGTATGAACATAAATAATTGTCTTGACTTGAGTTCATATAATTGTTGTCACCAATTTACAAGAATTATGCACGACCTATACATTTAACACATGTTTGGTCCGGATTCAAATCTGATTTTAATTCAAGTCAAAGTCAAAAAATCAATATTAACCACATATTTCATAAGTCCCACAACTTTTCATCAACACATTTCAAAAATTTGTATCACAATCTATTAAAAATCTAATTTAATATTCACCAAACACTCTCTTAATGAAAAATGAACTTACTTGATAAAACTGTTGAAAACTATATTTTTAAGAATATTTGTACAAATAAATATCCCATGTCCCTACCCGTTTAAGTTTTAAATTACAAAGGTTAATATAGTTTTCTTAAATTTTAGTCGTCTTTCAAAATTTATTATATTTTGAATCTTTCTTTTCTTGTTTTCCTTGGAAACTACTTAGGGCTTCATTGTCTAGATTAATATTATACTACAAAAATCTTCTTTATTAATGGATAATTAATAAATATCTAAGTAGGTATCGTCACAAAATTTAATTTAATTAATTGTGTGAATCATGGTCGATGAAAAGTAAAAGCTTTTTTTTTTATTTTTTTATTTACTAACGGCAGAGTTGTTGAAATGGAAAAGAGTAAACGACTTTCATCCTCGATCAATATTATTTTATTCAATCATGAAGTTTCCACGTAATTGAATAATTGAAGTAACAATAAAAGAATGTTTTGAGTCAATCGTTGACCCGTTAGGGCCGTTACTTCCAAGGTGTTGAATAATTAAAAATTTAAAAGAAATGCTTATACACACACAAAAATGAGAGATACAATTTGTGCACCAAGGTTTTACACCTTGGTTTACAGTCCCCTCATGATAGGGGGCCTCGTTTTTTTATGGAAACCCTCCTATTGAGGGAGTTGTACACCAAGTTGTACAAGTAGTCAAATTCTAAGAAAATACATGTTGCCTTATTATTCCACATTAAAATTAAAGGAATAATAATTTTTTGAGAAATGTTTGTTTAGAAAAGAAAGAAAATTTTTAGAGTATACGTTTAATATTATTTTATTGGAGAATGTGTGATTGATAAATAGATAGAAAAGAATGAATTATAATTTAATGAGAGCCAAATGGAGGCTAATATTTTGTTAACATTTAAATAATCATGCTACATATACATCAATTTCTACATTATTTTTTATATTTTGTCACGTGACAATACATTATTGAAATTTAAATTTTTGATAATTTTTTCTCACAATCAACACTTGCCAACACATGTTATATAAACCATAATGTCGAAAAACAATGTACAAATAACATTTTCTATATTTAAAATATGTGCTATCAAGAAATATGATGTCATTTGGGTGATATAATCAAAGATTTTCTTGTGATTTTTCTAAAAAGGTTGTTTACTTCTAATTTTAAATTTGTTTGTTTAATATATACTCTTTATGAATCAATTTCCAGTTTAACTTTGTTCCCCACTTGATCATTATGTTTCCTCTCTCCTTTTCTCATATGTTTCACATAGCCCTAAGCAGCGACAGATTCAGTACCCGACGAACTACGACGAACGCCCAAGTTAGATTCGTTGGCATTCAATATTTTTTTGAGTCAATGTATTTATTTATTTAAATATAACTGTGATTTCCTTTTATTCACGTAATACTATGATAATTCAATTTGTTAGATTATCATCTAAGTAAATGTAAGCGTTGGGTTCGTTTCTCAACTATAACAATCCCTTTTAAAATTATTTTAGTTTAATATTTTTCACCATTTTGGTAGGGATGACAAAAAAACCCGACAAACCCGATCCCCGCGGGGCCCCGCTCCGAACGGGGCGAGGAAACCCCGCTTAAACGGGTATTCGGGGCGGGGACGGGGCGGGGAATTTCTCCCCGGGGCGGGGGCGGGGAAGGGACGGGTGACTGGCCCCCCGCCCCGGGT
>CAIGRP010057111.1:0-38857 GCA_903798385.1 Fraxinus cuspidata
TAAATTAATAAATATTCATTTATCGATAAATTAATAACCCCTTTAAAATAATAATTTTTCTCAGTCCCAACATTATTATTTAATAGAGGTTTTATGGTATCTATTGTTTTAATAAAAGAGTACAAGGCTTGAACTAGCTTATTGTTTAAGGTGTTGAAGAGGGTACACATTTATTCATTTACATTTAGTCCTCAATAATAATCATTCATGTTAGCGGTTGATAGAATTGATTTGTAGGCATTGCCAAGGTTGTGCTGAAGAAGGGAAAAACTCAACTTTTTAGGGATGGAAGTCCAATGGTGTACAGTGGTGCGGTTGATAGGATAATTGGTAGGCCACCCCCCAAAACGGGAGATATTGTCCTGGTAGCGGATGGGACTGAAAAACCAATTGGTTGGGGCTTGTATAATTCAGTTTCTATGTTTTGCGTTCGGCTCATGCAGTTGGAGGACGAAGCAGCCCGGTATCTTTCCCAATAAATCCTCAGTAGAGCATGTTTGCTATGCTTAAAAGTGAGTCAAACTTACTTCTAAACTATTTACTTTTCCAACTTTCTGGGAAAGTAACTTTTAAACACAGCCAAACATGTTCTAGTAGTTAACTTTTTAAATACACTTGCCTAATTGTATCAATAGTCAAAATGGTACAGAGATCCTTCTTGCGCACTGAATGTTGATAAACTGATAGAAACAAGAATAGATGCTGCTGTTACATTACGAGAGCGGTTAGGCCTTCCTTCAGCCAATACGAATGCTTATCGTCTTGTTAATAGTGAAGGAGATAGGTATATGCCCTTATTCTTCTGCTGCTTAAAGGCTATTTTAGACTACGATCTTGCAACAAAAATTTTCTCCGGTTATGCATTCTTGAGAAATTTTCTTTTGTACTTGCATTTGCTCAGTCTTCCTAAAATGTATACCAAGTTTTGCAAGCGCTAAACCACCCGATATTTTATAGTTTTAAGTTTTTTTTGTTTTATTTATGTTTAGCTTTAAATTGTGAATTTGGTTTACTGTCATAATGAGCTAGATACATGAGGGCAAATGGCGTAGAATTTTTGGCTGACCAACTATCTCAGCAAAGTTTTAAAATGTGTTTAAACTTTGGTGATTTATTTTTTTTGATTACTCTAGCCATGTCAAAGAATTGTACAAATAAATGAGTAATTTACAAAGCCTCCTCTGCGTGGATGTGGTTAATATCTCACATTCACCATCAATTTTATCTTGGCCATATCACTGTGGTTTTATGGTTAGAAATGCTACTTCTGTTACTTGCATGCTTGCACTCATTGACGCGGATTGCATTGTTTGTCTGCAGTTTCATTACATACCAAAACCAAGCCTGGTTGGCATAGCCTTTGTATCGAAATCTTGATTATTTCCTTGCTTTGCCGTTCTTGTGTTGTTTTATCTTTTGCTGCAGGTTGTCAGGTCTTATTGTTGATATTTTTGGTGATGAAGCTGTTGTAGCTTCATCTGCTGCTTGGGTTGAAAAGTACAAGCAACAAATAAAAGATTGCATCCACAGAATAAACAATATCAACAATATAACCTGGAGACCATCCACGGAAATCTTGAAGGAGGAAGGTTTAGATTTCTCCGATTCTGCATTTGTAGAATCATCAAATTCTTCCAGAATGGTTAAGGTAAAATTCCAGCTTTACTTAGACAATACAAGATCACACTGCTTGAGGTTAAAATCTGTTGTGATGGAAACTGATCGTTTATGGTATCATAATGGAAAATATTTACCATATCATCGTATCAAATATACGGAAGTTTGATGTTCTTATAGATTATTCTCTATTCAAATTTTGCTCTATCATTTCATTACCTACTATGTTTCATTGAAGTGGGAATTTGCTTTTTATAACATATCAAGTGTGTGAGAATCATTACACACGTATACTTCTGTTCTAAATTTTATATTTAGAGTCGTATTTGTCGATATTTATTTTTTCTCTTGACCAGGTTGTGGAGAATGGCATTTCCTATTTAATCTCTTTGGAGGGACAGAAAACTGGTTTCTACGCAGATCAGCGTGACAACCGTAAGTTGATATCTTCAATTTCAGAGGGCCAGAAAATACTTGATATTTTCTGTTATACTGGAGGTTTTGCTCTGAATGCAGCATGTGGCGGTGCTCTGAGTTTAACTGGTAAAATATATATGTTAAAATTTTGTCATTTTTTACTGACGTCCTTTAAATGAAGCAAATGATCTAAATGTCACCAAAACTTCATCTATGTTTGGTTCTATTGAAGTTCTCTATAGATGAAAGGATTAATTTTTTGAGTAGAAATAGTCATCTTAATTAATTTTCTTGAAGAAAAATATATTTTTTCTGTGTTTATCGGAAAATCTAGCTTCAAAAACTAGGGCTACCGGAGTGATCAAAATCAGTTATTATCATATTTAAACACGTGTCTACATTTTTATTACTAGCATTAATTTAAGGCCTGTGATTTGCTACCATTTTCGTGTAATCATCGCCTGTTGCACTATTTGTTCTTTTTTCTGTTTTTGTTTCATTTTTTTAAAATTTTCAACTGTGTAATGACTAATGAAGGTAGGGTATGCTGTATGAGGATGAGGATGTTCATGATCACTTCCTTTCTTATCATTTTAGATAATTTTGAAATTTGCCTAAACTCGAATCTCTGAGCTACCCGAAACTTTCTAAATGACAAAGAGATAGCTCCCTGAATTGAATTGAACAGTGGAGAAAAAGTTTTTTCTACTTGACTTCACATTCATTTGGAATAGGCTTCGCTTCTTATTGTTATTCTGACTATTTTTTTGAAGGCGTTGATTCGTCTTTGCCTGCATTGGAAATCGCCAACGAGAACATTGTTCTCAATGGCCTTGATCCGGAAAGAATATCATTTCTTAGACAGGATGCTACTGAATTTTTGAAGAATGCTATTTCTAAAGGTGAATCATGGGATATAGTTATCTTGGATCCACCAAAACTAGCTCCACGTAGAAAGGTACTCTATGTGCCTGAACTTTCTTTTTTTGTCTTTTGGCGTATTTTTGTTCTAAGTAGGACAATTTACTATGTCGTTTCTCTTTTTGTCTTTTGGGGGTGCATTGAGGGATGTATACTTTCTAGAAATCAAACTGATCTTCTTTGGACACTGCGACTTTTTTAGGTATTACAAAGCGCATCCGGCATGTACAGGAATTTGAATTCTTTGGCGATGCAAATAACAAGACGGGGTGGATTGTTAATGACCTGCTCTTGTTCTGGAGCTATGACCCAAAGTGGAACCTTTTTGCACGTTCTCCAGGCAAGTTATCTCCCTTTTTTCTCGATTAGTTGTAAATTATAGGAGATAGTATGGAGTGTGAACATTTCTTAATTATTCAAAACTTTACTGAACTTAACTGGGTACTAATTCTCTGTTCCATTTCTCTTTATACAGGCTGCTGCACAGATGGCTGAGAAAAAAATTACAGTTATACGTCAAGCTGGAGCAGCCTGTGATCATCCTATCGATCCTTCTTACCCTGAAGGAGCATACCTCTCGAACATATTACTTAGAGTGCTTTAAACGAGATTGTAACTCATTTTTCTGTATCAGTAGCATGCTACGCAATCTTCCCCTCCAAAATTGTTACTATTACAAAGAAAAGAAATTCTTCAGTTGAGCAGTCAATTCATAGAAACCGGTGCGGCAGTCAATTCATAAATAAAATTTACGCTATAAATTCAGGTCAAAACAATAAAAACCGGTTATCGCTAACAAATCTTTGAAAAGATAGAGAGCGAGATAATATCAACCGTTATGAAGTGAGAATGCATTCACTAGAATGTCAGTAAACAGCTAGTTTAATGACCTCCAGGATTCCGATGCCATGACAAATTTGATGGATCTCCAAGTTGCAAAAACAGAAGGAAGGATCGAATAGAAACGGAGATGAAAACAAATTATAAATAATAGCAATCAAAATCTGGAATTTACGAAATGAAATGAGGAGAGAGACGCAAGATTTATGAGGAATTCGGTAAATGATGCTACGTTCTGGATCTGACTCTCAACTTTTTCTTCTTCGACTTCGAAATTTCTTCACCAATTTCTTTTAAACTTCAGCACAAAATCACAGAAAAAAACGAAAAACCCACAAATTGGCTTGATGTTTACCTTTCTAAAATAAAATTTCAAGGAAGGGTTCCATCGTTTCTCTCTCTAAAGGGGCGGCAACAGTCCGTCCACCCCGATTCTTCTCTCTCTAGATGCTGGAACGACGGAGGAGTTTTGGAAGGTAGAGTTTAAAGAGTGAAAAAAGGGACAACAGAAACAGTCATATCGACACTCCTTAGGAAAATATGCAGTTGTGTCCCCAAACTATATAGCTTCTTGGATTCGAAAAGTTAATCTCCGAGTCGCCATTACTAAAATTGCATTCCACCACCACTACTAATATTCGTATTACCTGATATGCACAAGTCTAAACCATTCATGTCTCAATATATTTTTTTCCGAAAATAAATCAAAACGAGAGTTTTTACCAGGAAATGTAGAGGGACGAATACACACGAACATAATATATTTACATGTAACACCTAAATACATGTATAAATTACACACTCAGCATCACTGCCGCTGCCGCCTCAAAGGGAGGATGTTTGTATAGCTTTATAAAGCTCGAGCAGCAATCATCAAGTGTACAGCCTGAGGCGACTGCTTATGCGCTGTCGACATATGGGACAGTCTGACAATCTCGAGCTACAGTCTCCGCAAGTCTGCAATCAATAATAAAATCAGTACCAGGTTTTTGCTTCCAGTTTGACTGAAGAAATACAAAATATGTTGTACTAGTGCATCTCACCATGTGTCCGCAGTTGAAGGCCAAGTCTTTACCGTTGGCTAGACAAACAGGGCAGACCTTCATTCAATTAAAAGACGGAAAAAAGAAAATGAATCAATTCGAATAAAATCAATATTGAAGAATTGGAAAGACATGGGACTCTCAGTTAAGAATTTGGAAAGTTGATCACAACAGGCAGAAATTTAAAGTAACGTTCACTTTTTTAAAGCTTAGCCAAACATGATATAAGTAGTTTATGGTTCTTTACCTGATTTCGATCATCTTGCACAGCTGTCGAAGTATTACTGGGTTCTTGGGATGCAAATGCTACACGTCTAGTGTCGGGAACTGGTGGAGGCATAGGAATGGTTTTCTTTGCTTTACCAGTTACACCTCTTTTGACCAACACGAGAAAAAGAGAGAAACTTAGCAGGAGACGAGCATTTTTTATAACCATGGTGCATGCTTGATAATTATGTTTTTGTTACCATTATCTAGAACTTGGATATGATGGAAAAGCTTATCAACTGGTTTAAAAATATTTTCATGAAATGTCAGGAATTCAAAATGCATACTCGTTATCAAAAACTTAAGAAGGTAAGAAGGTTCAAGTGCTTCATGAAAAAGAAAAAGTTAATTTTTTGTTCTTTAAGACTGTTCAGTTTTTCACTGAAGAAGGTTCATAAACAAGTGTTCACCCATAACTCAAGTGTACGTACCCGAGTAGATGAAGTTCTTTAGCTGCTAGGTATTGGATCGGGATCTCCATAAGAGCAGCAAGAGCAAAGGCAGTTTCTTTTTCGGACGGTGTTGCTTGTTTGGACATAACAGCAGTGAAATTAACAAACTGCAACACAGAAAACACTGAGCCATTACTTTTTGAGACGTCTCAGGTAAGTTAAAATTTCACCAATGTTCAATATAAGCTGTACCTGAAAATTATCGAATTCACGAGCAGGGATCTTGTCATCAAAGTTTCTCATATCTTCCCAGGGTCCATCACCAACGCCAACAAGAATAATTGAGAGAGGATACAAACTGATAACAGAAATGAACAACTCAGATGTACTTACATGATTTCCAAGTTACATGTCGAAAACGTGATACAAGAAAAAGACTGAACAAATAACTCTCAACGATATTTTTACGAAGAAAAATTAAAACTGATTTTGCTGAAATAACTCATTCAAGAAGCCAGAAAGATCTCACTTCAGCACTCAAGTCTTCCTTAGTTTTAAATCATATGTTGCACATGAAGAATTACATGGAGACTGGCCTATTTTGGCCGGTATGATATAAGAATATCGACTCTGATTTTTCAACAATAACTGAGATAAGGGAAAATCTATATCAAGCCAACCCTATGGAAATTATAAAACTATAATTTCAATACAAGCAGAACAAATCCATGCTAATATCAAGTTACTAGCTGTGAAAGTTGGTATCTGGAAAGTTTCTACAGCTGGGCTTCTGTCAGCTACGATGACATTAACATTTTGCATCATGGCTAATTCAAAAATAAATAGTATTGCATGGGCTTGATGAAGTGGCTGAAACTCACATCAAAATCAACCAGATGATTGTATTTTTAACTGTACCTTGCATTGACAATAGAGTCTATAGTTTTCGATTCTTGTGGGCTGAGTTCCTTCTTTCTCATACTTTTTGTTACCTTCATGACAAAATGTAATTATTTTGAAGTGAGTGGCTGGGTGTAGCCATGTCTATTAGTCCCAGAGAGAGAGAGAGAGAGAGAGAGAGACCTGGCCATCTGCTATGATTACCAAAACGTGGTATTGTCCACCACTTCTCTCCACTATGTCTACTGCAGCATCTACAACTGGTCCATAAGATGTTGGCCCTTAAACAGACAAATACATAAATATTTATCAATCTGCTTTGTGAATGAAAATTTTATATTACATGCGTATAGAGGTAGTCTTAAGAAAACATATTCATAAATGGAAGACTAATAAAGTAGGATAGAAGCCTACCGGACAATCGCAAATTTGGAACTATTCTTTTGTAGCGGGCTAAAACTTCTTCAAAACCATGAGAAGGAGTATGATCGCTGTGAAAGCTAAATACTTCCTGATCGCATGTAGTTGCTACAGATAGAGAGAGAAAGGGGATGTTAACTACACAATTGAGAAAGGAGGACGCTTGGAGAAATGACTGTTAAACTTAAGTTCATCAGGTACTGAACTAGCCGCCGGAAAGGAAAAATAATACCACAAATGAAATGAACTAACCATCTCCAAATCCAAAACAAGGAATCAAGTTGTCTTCATCAAAAGGGGCCAAAGTTTTTCCGATAATCGATATAGCTTTTTCATATGGATTAGGTATATCACCAACTGCATGCAGGCTTCTATTGTTGAATGAAACTTCTCCTTTAATAACAAAAATTGATGCGTTAGCTTTAAGATATAAAAAATTCCAGCCAATCATACCATGACAATTCAGTGATGATGAATATGTGACTATTTATCCAACAAAAAGGTAACAAATGAAAAATATTGAAGCATCCTTCCAAAATTATTTCTTCCCAATGAAAATTTCAAATTTGAACTTTGACCGTACAAACTAGTCTGCCGTTGACATGCATAACGATCTGACAAATTTACTATAGTAACAACAGATTCACAAATGTTGAATATGCTGCAAATATATTCTTTTTGGGTTTCTATGGGATAAGCAAGATATTCTACAAAATTTATGTCAAGAAGATCAAGGACAATAAAAAGGTAAAATAATGCATAAAAATATGAGGTGAAGAAGGGATCAAAAAATTGTTCAGCTGCCAAGTAATGTAATTCCAAAATCCGAAATAAAATTAATTTACTAAAGCTGTGAATACAGAAATAGAAAGCAATATATCACTAAGAACCAACAAATTTTCTTATTATTCCGGGTAATTAGGTATTCCCTTATAAGTTCATTCCAAAAAATTAGAAATAAATGCAGCTTCTTATCAGACAATTTAGTTTGCACTTTCACTCACCTGTCCATTCATTACTTTTTGTGAAATCAATTCCCAAAATCAGATTTGATGACTCAAGACCAGATTCCCTCAAGGCAACTGTGACCTGCAACAGTCAATCAATGATACGAACTTAAATAATTCATGTTGAGGTATGAACCCCACTAAATTTACCGTGGTAACATACTGTAATCAAGAACTTGCAGGAATAAGTTATTGATATTAGTCCACGGTGACAATCTTGAACAGCCTTTCCAATTTACAGGATATTTGATGCTCACACTGACACACATACACACAGAGACAGAGAGGAAGACCAAAACATCTTGTTCATTAGTAACTGTATATCCCCTTGAGTGGACACGTGCTTTCACTCTGTAAATATGCCAAATTAAAATGGAACTTTATAGAACTGCTATTAGACTAGCCATACTCTACAGCATCAAGCATTAAAGTATAAAACTATAACAATCAGAGATAAGTTAAAACTACCTAAAGAGTGTGTTACTTATGAAAGCTATGTAACCCCAATAAAACTGAATAGAAAAGGGAGGGACGACCCAAAATTAACATGATTGGTTGCAAAATCTTTGATTTTTTAAAACTATTTGAAATTTCTTTTCAAATATATATAATCTAAACAATTGTTTGTATTGTTAAAAATTGAAGTTCCATCTTAAAATGTCAACTTTATTAAGAGGAGTAGCCCAAACTCTTTTAAATTGGTTTATAGTTTCATGTGGAATTTTATCTCTTGACATGCCCCCTCAAGATGGTGGCTGCTCTGAAACTGTGTTAAGAATTGGGGTTCCATCTTAAAATGTCAACTTTATTAAGAGGAGTAGCTCAAACTCTTAAAAATTTGTCTATGTTTTCATCTTTATTCGACATGAAATTTTATCTCTTAACTAATCGATAGGACCTCATTGGCAAGTGCCACAAGATCAACACGTATAATCAATCCCAATTTTTTTTTTTGAAACTTCTTGTGGTGGTGGTGTCCTTGTTGTATGGCTCAGTGGGAATATAATCACACTACATAATGGAGAAAAAACTTGCTATGAATAGAAGGACCCTTTCCTGCTTTATCGTTTTCTGTTGTTATGAACAGCACTCATGGTGCTCCATTGCTAGTTGTGTGTGCAGTAAGCATCATGACGCTTAGAAACATTAAATAACTAGGGCATGCTTGGCTCAGCTTAAAAGGTTTACTTACAGTTAAAAAAGCAAGTCCTAAAATAAGCGAAGTAGCGTGTCCAAGGAAAGATAGAGTATATAGTAACTTTATATGTTTTTTATGCTTAGCCAAACATATTCTGTTGTAGATACCTTTGAGTTTTTTTTTCTCTCTTCTCTCAGATTGGAAGGTAGTAGTTACTTTTGCTTTTGCAGTATGCAACCACCGATAAGATGTTTGGTTGAATCATTCATGCCTTGAAATATTAAATAATACGATGGGAACAGGAAGTTAAAGATGACTTGTATTAAGATCGATGACCTCGACTTCAACAATTAAACCCAAAAGAAACACACATGGAGGCACCAGCATCGGATTCACCACACTTATCATTTTCAGACCATAAGATGAGGAACAATCCAGTTTGCCAGAAAAATATTGACATGCTTGTTGACATCCTCTCACATGTGGCGGGACCCACGCGGGACCGATATGAATTAAAAAGGACAAAAAATTCCCCCACCCCCCTTATTGTGAGGGTGCTGCCAGCCTAGCATTGTTTGGTATCATGGCAACTCAACAATAAAATAAAACAAAAATGCAAGATGTACACTTATCTTGGTTGACATTTGATGTGGTGTAAAGAAATGAGAGGAACTGTCAAATGACAGTCAAACTTGTGTACACCAAGTAGAACTGAAAATGAAAAGAAGGTGAAAAATATTAAAAATTACGTCACCTGTCTAAAATGTTATTGAGGGGGTGTCACGTGTATTCATCTAAATCTGGTCATAAACACAGCCCTAATTTTCTTTTTCCCGGCCTAACAAGTGCACAAGTTTTGCGGATTGCCATATTTAACTATCTAATCTAATCAGGATTGCGTGTATTCAGGCCCAGTCCTGAGGCGAGGCAGATGAGGCGTGTGCCTCATGCCCAAAACTGGAGGGGCCTCATTTTTGGCCCAATTTTTTTTTCTTTCTAAATGAATCCGATGAAAATTTTCATTCTCTCCTTCCCTTCAACTCCAACTATCGTGACTCCATCTTCGGTCTCTCTTTCCCTTTTTTCCTCCAGTTCTTTCCTTTTCCTTCACTCTTTCACAAATCATAATTTACAAGAATCACATTTCAAAACAATAGAGAAAAAATTCAGTCGACCCTTTTTTCAACCCTAATCGCGCGAGTCACTAGTCGAGGTCGACTGGTCCTTACCGTGCTTCCGTTGGCACTTCCGCCAGTTTCATAGACCTTGGATTAACTACAGCCAATTTGATAACAATGGTGATGAGTCTGATTTTGAGCAGGTAACTTTTTTTGTTATTACTCAACATACAATTCGGACTTCTCTCATCTGAAGTAGAATCAACATCATTTGAATAACAGAAGCACAAATATTGTAATTAAGAATTCAATTTACACATTCCTAAAAATAGCACATTTTTACATAATATACGGTGAACTCCAACCCAAAAAGCAAAATAAGTGATCTTTTTTTCCACAATTACCTGAATTAAGGGGCTTTTGCGACGGTAATTTGCCTTATAATTTTTCAATTCGGAAAGTGACAGGGAGATTGATGTCGCAGGATTAAAAAAATTAGAACTCGTTTCCAGTCATTCTGTCCTATAATTGTTATCCGAAATAATTAATTCTAAATTTCTACATGAAGTCATGAAGATGAGAGTTCAGAATTTGAACAGTGGAAAATTCGTTGATTGAACTTTGAACGATTGCAGTTCCCTTTTGTGAATAATTATAGTGGGTTTTGTGAGAGTTAATTAAATAGTTCAAGAAAATTTGCTGAATGGATTACATTTGAAATTTTCAAGTTCGACTGCTCATTATTTTATTTAAGCTCATTTCTAGGTTCTATGTAGGTTTTGATAAACCCTTCCTATTTGGTCATAAAATTCTTAGCATCTCCGGGGGGCTTAAAAGTGCTTCAAATGCTCACATGTAAACACTCTTGGAATTGAAATGATGAGATAATTTTTGCACTGTGTGTAGTTTAGCTAAAAGTGTTCCGTGTTCATGTTATTATGTGTAGTTCGTTATATGTTATTGAAATGATGCACTATTGATGTGACTACGGGCTTGTAAGATATGATGGTGGAATTATCAAGGGTGTGATTTCATAATTTTCGTCGAAATTCTACTTCTCAAGTAAGTGATGGCTTGCCCTAACTTATTATTGAATATATTAGAAATGCTTGAAACCTTGTCGGATTGTATAATTGTAGCCTGATCGGCTTATATAACCGGTTATTGTATATGATCAATTGCACAGGCGCACGTAGTAACTATATTGAAAACTTAATTGTGAGAATTAAAATTTTATTTCAGGCTTGTGAGATGTGACAGTGGAATTCTTAAAGGTGTGAATTGTGATTCCATAATTTTCTTTGAAATTCTACTTCTCAAATAACCGATGGCTTGCCCTAACTTATTATTGAATATATTGAAAATGTATGAAGCCTCGTCGGCA
Source organism: Fraxinus cuspidata (assembly GCA_903798385.1). Classification (NCBI taxonomy): domain Eukaryota; kingdom Viridiplantae; phylum Streptophyta; class Magnoliopsida; order Lamiales; family Oleaceae; genus Fraxinus; species Fraxinus cuspidata. The sequence continues at coordinate 11,465 of CAIGRP010057111.1, forward strand.
TATATAAATGTGGCATAGTCGGCTTATATGAATGGTTATTGTATGATCAATTGCACAGGCGCACGTAGTATCTATAGTGAAAACATTTACGTTGATTTTGGGAGGGGTCTAATTTATGGAGTTCGCCTCGCCCTGAAAATCACAGACCGGCTCTGCGTGTATTCATTTAAATAGTGCCTTAATCACAGGCGCCCTTAAAACTAACTAGCAGTAAAATTGGGAGAAAAGTAGCTAAAAAGAAGAAATAACCTGGTCGATGGATGTAAAATTATCAGGGATGTATTCGTACTTTTTCTTCTTTTCCATCATCCTGCTAGAAGCTCCATCGCTTGTACCCTTCAAATTAGCAATGGCAGTACCCTTGTGCTTAAGAAATCCAAATATATTGCCCATACTCATCTTCTCCACTTCCTCTTCGAATATATATATAGATATATGTACAAAACCAGTGGTTCAAAGCAAAGTGCAGTAACGAGGAAATTGCGAGAGTGGCTGCCTAAATTTATGTAAGGACTCGAAGATAGTGAAGGAAAATCAGGGAAAGGTGATTCTTGCTTGTAGAGTTGAGTTTAGGATATATTCTTCCCTTTGCTAGTGCTGAGCTTGAAGAACAATCCACGCGGTGAAGTGTCTGCAAGAGCTGCTGACCTTTGGTTGTTCATTTTCTCCTTAACTCAGAATCATATATATAAGAAACAACATAAAACCAGTGTCTAAATGACAAAAAACTTTGGGGGCTGTTCTCTTTGTGTTTCAGTTTTGTATTTTGAGTTTTGAATTCATTTTAAATTTTGTGTTTTGAGTGTCCATTTTGAAATTGTTGAAAATATATTCTCTTTGACATTTTGAAAAACTGTTTTGAAAACACAAAAAACAAGTTTTGAAAATTTTGACTTGATTATAACNGAGTGTCCATTTTAAGATTATTGAAAATGTGTTCTTTTTAACATTTTGAAAAATTGTTTTGAAAATACCCAAAACGCGTTTTGAAAATTTTAACTTGATTATAACTGAAAACATTCAAAACGACAAATTTGACATTTTGCGTTTTCCTTATAAATTTTTGACTTGTTTTCAAAAATACGTTTTCGAAAATGGGAAAGAGAATGTGTTTTCGCTGTTTTGGAAAATCGAAAACAGAAAACGGCTTGAAAACGGTAAAGAGAAAATACCCTTATTTCCTTTGAAGTATTACGTATAAAAGAGCATAAGACATCATATTCCACGAGAATTAAAAAAAAATTATGTACTCCTAAAAAAATACGGTTAAGCTACTTGGCCAGGGCAAGGTTTCAAAAATAAAAAAAATTATTATTTTTTCTATATTTTATTTTTACTAACTTTCCTTTAAATTATTAATTGTTTTCCTACATAAAAAATTGAAATATTTTTAATGCATTTAATTATAGATAGTCACTATTAAAATTAAAATGTCAATTTAAAGAATATCTTCGAATATAATTTTACGGATTGATTTTTTAAAATTGAGAACATTTTATGTTTAAAGAGTTTCTTAAAAATGCTCTAAACCAGGTAAAAATGCAATTAACTCCTTTTCTGAACGCCTAATGCTGAGTTAGGTGAACATTAAGCGAGGTTAGGCACAAAAATGCACTCCTTTTTAATTTATTATTATTATTTTGGAGACATTTCTTCAACCTAATGATTAATATGAACCAAAGCACTATCTGTCTGGCAACAATTTTTTTAGTTTAAAAGCCATTTATTTACCGTTGGCAAGACAACAAGTGAGTCACAGAGTAATTGAAATAATTATAGTATTTATGGTTTAATTATTTGGCAAATTTTATTTTATTTATTTTTAATAGTCATAGAATAATTGAAATAATGTTCAAATAAATACTTTTCACATTTAGGCTAGATTTGATTTGTAAGTCTCGAGGTTTGATGTTGTCGTCTTATCAAGTCTTGTGCCGCTTGGAAGGCTGCAGAAGGCTAATAGTAATATGGAAAAGGACATCTTTGCATCAAGTCTTGCAGAGTACAACTACGTGGACTAAATGTTCGAATACACCAAGAAAAACTGCACGTTCCAATACAACTTACAAATTTATTTATCATAAGCTAGGCATCTTAGCGTCATATCCTCTTAAGAGAAGCTTTCAAATGCGGTTGAAGATCCGTGAGATCGGTAGCCATTTCGACCGCATAAGAAAGTTCTCCATTACCTACTTTGAAAACTCGCATTATCTGCTTTACCTGTCCACCCAAAAGAGTTTAAACATCACATCATGCTGTCATTAGAGCACCTTAAGTCTCATATTCAATAAACTATGAAGCAAAACGATTTTTGAAAAGGAAATGGAACTTATATGAGAGTATAAGTTCATGAGTCCTCGGGCTATCTATCATAGAGGGTGTAACAGAAGATTAGATAGAAGCAAAAGAAGAACAAGAGGAAGAGAGAATGTAGAGAGGGAAATTCAATGCAATCGTCTCTCCATAATGAAAACCCTCTTGCTTATTACTGAAATGCAGCAAGAATCAGAAAGTTGACAAAAAGAGAACTGAGAATGACAAGTAAAAAATCATTTTCAAGTCTGAAAATAGATCAGAATCTCTACTGAAGTATAATAATGTGAAGAATGCAAGATCAAATTACTACTACTGCATGAAAGGAATATAAATGTATTGAAAGGCCAAATGTTGGTTAGATTTTACCACTTAGGGGATATATGCAATACAGTCTCTTTTCTTTATTTACCTTTGAAGCATTCCAACAAGTGTGCTCTTTAGCTTCACAATTCTCTGTTCTGCATCAAATGTTCCTTGCTGCAGAGCACGGTAGCGAAGCAATATAAAAGGAGAGCCTCAATCAAAAACTACAAAGATTGTCTCTAGAGAAGCCTGTCTACAGTCTACCTCTATAATATAAGAGGTCTGTTCTGCTTCAACTTATTTTGCTACCACAACTTGTTATGACTAAGTCGTAAAAAAGGGTATGTTTGTAGAGTGAAGTATTAACTGAGACAATTGACAAATTTGCATTTATACTTTGATTGTTCTTTCATCAGAACACTGTTCAGCATATAGCTTATAGTTCAAGTGCAATGTTCTGTGGCAGAAAACGAGCCCGCCCCAACAAAAATGAGTAGGATCTCACTAAAATTTTGCTGCAGACAGAGGTCCAAAAAGCACTATCCGATACAGAAAGGAACAAAGGAAGGTCATTAAAAGTCACACGCCAAGTTAAGAGCTGAACCTGGAATAATGTCTCGAATATCTCATCTTAATTATACATCCAATTTGTGTACCATTTAGGATTCGAGGTTGTAATGTAAGAATAAAGATTTAGAAATTCAAACTTGTTTTCCTTAGTTAGCCTACTTCGTCTAAGTTAAAACTGCAGCCAATTCATGAGTATAAGATAATCATGAAAACTAAACCAAGGACAAATTTCAAATATGATCACATTTTGTGTCCATACCTACAGAAACATGAAGCCCCTAATGCCAAGAAAAGTGATCTAACATAGTGCCTACCATTTATAGCTCACTTAAAATTGCCGAACATAGGCAGTAGTTTGTTCATTAGTTCATATTCTTAATCATCCAAGAACAGACCATTCATGCATTAACAAAAATGACTTAACGCCACATTAAACATGGAAATTTTGATTAGATACTTCCTTTATCTTCTTTAGTCAATTCTGAACATTAAAATGCTCTTTCATGAGCTGATTTTCTTTCAATCTTATAAGTTCTCTTAGAAGTGCGCTATTGGACATTTAAGCGATTTTTCTTAAATATAGGTTTTTCCATAGCCAGCTCATTATTTTTTCATCATAAAATATGGACTAGCATCGATTTCAGTTAAGTAAAAGAACAAACGTGAACAAAAGTTCACTTGCAAATCAGCTTGTTAAAAAAATCCCAACTAATATACAAGAGTTGCGTTGTAACTTCTAATTTCAAAAGGCCACATTCAAGAGAACCAGAGTCTTGTATTACTTCTAACATCATATTTTAATGGAAAACATAAATAAAGTCTCAGTGATCTTCTCTATCTAATGAATGGGAGCTTGCCTTAAAGTTGTCCGCTCTGCATTCAACCCGAGTATATGCTAAAACAGGACACAATTCAAGGAATTTTGGCAGGGGACGTTCCTAGAATGGGTACTATCAAGGCAGGTGAATTCAATAATCGACACAGCATTCCAACCTTCCTTATCCTCTCATGGCCTATCACAAAGAAGTTTCTTACTTTTCTTACTTTTGAATAAAATTCAGAAACTTTTCGATAAGGACATACTGAAATTTTGATTTAAGTTTTGGGTTCCCTCCTTTGTCCTGGGTTTCATCAAACAATTAACATATTGGCGAGCTGCACCTAGAATTTATCTTACAATTAACTTAGAGTTCGAATTAATGTTAAAATAGTTCTTTTATTGAATTTATAAAAGTAAATTACAATTATATATACAACATTTCCACGGGTTCGTGTCAAAAATAGCATTTCTAAGTAGTACCTGGACTTCAGCTAGACCAGTGCTCTGGGCAATTACGACTTCAATGGTCCCATCAATTTGGGGTCTCCAGTATCCACTTTCAGCGTGCATAGGCTGATTGGTGTTCAATTTCCAAGTCTCTGAAGAATAAGCTATAACGGGCTTCTCATTCATAACCAAAACAAAAATAAAAAATGGAAACAAAATCTTGGGACTCTGCAATTTCAATTGCTGCGTAATTTTTCAAAGGGAGAAAGAACTATAGAATACCTTGTTGGGAGAGTGAGAAAAGTTGAGCTCTTCAGAATAAGTAAAAGGGGAGATAGTGGGGAAACTCCCCTCGCCTTGGCCTCTCCAAGTGCCAAGCAAGAAGGCTAGTGGTTGAACCGCCGGATGCACTGTGGCCAGAGGCGGTATGAAATTTGCAGCCATTTCTGCTTTTTCTTGTTGCTCTTGGATTTGACTATGGCGTGCCTCTCCTTCTCCGTCGCCTTGGCAAGACAGCTTAGCTTAATTCTAAAAAGTGTACTTTCAGCACTTATAATTAGGGAAAATTAGGAATAGGCTCCTGACATTTCAGGCGGCGTCATTTTAGGTCCCTATCCCTCAGAAGTGAATTTCTGATATCCAATTTATTTAAGCACGCTCTTAGAGTTTGTATATAGAATATTTTATCATGTAAATATTTGATTGAAAATGAGTGCGTGAAAATAAGAGTTTTCAAATAATGACCATTATTCTACATGTACGGTTAATTTGACAGATAATGAAGTGACATGTATTTTGAATCTTGATTTGAATTTCATTTATTCAAATTAAAGGCCAACATACGTCGCCTCATCATCTGTCAAGTAGCTTAATTGTATTTAAATATGTGAATATGAAAACTTTACATGTAGATGTAGAATTCTCATGCGAAAATTACATTTTAAAAATGAAGTTGGACGATCAAATGAGTTTGTTGAAAAAATTACATGGTGAAGTACTAGAAAGAGGTCTAATCTTTATATCGAAAGATCAAACTTTAGCTAAGGTAATTCAACTAAATTGTCTGCCAACTTCGTAGACAATAAGGATGGTTTGATTTGCAGTACTGACTAGAACTCGAGCAGAGCCCATTTCTATCTAAACCCTGGTACCAAACTTTCCATAAGAGATCTTAACCTGTTTCGAATCCCATAAACTAAAATAAAATTGTAGTCATTCTTTTTATACACCAATCTTTCCCCGGGAGTTAACTTTTACCACGTGCAAATCCAGGCTTCCGAAATCTGAATCACCCCATATAAATGATCCAGTTGTCAAATCCATGTTCATCATTTGCCTCTTTCACCCTGGTGAAGATCCTTCTTACTGGACTCTCATAGGAGGTACAGCAGCTTTCAGTTGAACGAACGGTATGTTTGGGGCATCAGATTCCCAATTCATCAGCAGATGACGCGGGAAGCACAAGGGATCGACTCCGTTCCTTTCTCTTGATAACATTCTCCATCATTTACCACTGCAGATCCAATAATTTGATCGACGAGCATCTTGCAGGTTTGCTCCAACATAGCCATATACCTTCTCTCAGCATCCTGACAAATCTGCAAATGTTTTTCAGCCTACATAACCATGGTAAGGAAAGATTTAGCTCAGTGTAATGTTATGGACCGACATTAAGCAAAACGAAAATCAGAAACATGCACGAAGAAACACAGATTTATAGTGGTTCACCCTCAATGTGATACTAACGTCCACTTGCAGCTGTAGGATTTCACTATTACAATGGTGAATCTCGTGCACCTAAGATTGTCAGACTGAAAAGGACTGCCTAAATGACCCTTTATTAGGCTCCAGACAGTCCAATATGAACTTGAGTCCGGTATTTTAAAATGACTTGAAGGTCGACTTTCTTGAGATATTGAAAGGTGAATGAGAGGGGCTCACTTCAACTTGCAACTGCAGTTTGCTTTGAACTTCCATTTGTGCTCTAAATGCCTCCTTGACTTGATAAGCCCTACATATGATCTAAACCTCAAACAAAAGTTCCAACATTTGCAACAAGTTGAAGCATATGCTCGTGTTATAGACTTCTTAAAAAAGAATAAAAATACATACTCGTTCATGTCAGAAGCTGGCAAATTTTGAGGACTGCTTGCATGAGGGGTATCCAGAAGGTATGAACCAGAAAGACCTTCCATTTGGCAGTTAAAAAGTTCAGTTGAAAACTATGGATACAAAAATAGAAGAACTATTCTTAGAAGGTTCGTATGCGAATCTTTCGATACAAAAATCGTATTCTTTCCATTCAAGGTCGGGGTTGGGGGTGGGGGATGGGATTGACCTGAGATGGTTAGTTCTCTACATTCTCTCTTCACCTATTTTTTTTCCCTTTCCTTTCATGGTAGAAAATTACGAGGATGTAATGCAATATAAAGACCGAAATATCTCTAGGTCAAATTAACAAATTATGCTCCAAGTAATATGAAGGGATTTACAGCAACTAATAAGAAGTTACACAATGAGACAGCTATGGAAAAAACTGGACATACCATCTGTCGTTGCCTCACCGAGATCTTTCATTTGTTGCTTACTCATTCTGTATTTCTGTACAAGATACGATACATCCAGACAAATAATTTGGATTGAGTTGCACTGAATTGCAAGATCCATAGAGAAATCAAATAAATTATTTTTAACAAAAGGAAAGTATACCTGGAAGTGACTCTTTAAATGAAAAAGAGTCAGTCCCTTAACACCCATTGTCCGCAGTAAAGCCTTTGGGTAGCTTCTGTAAAATGTAGACGTGTTAATAAAAGTCAAACAATTGTTCAGAACACATTGTCCCCCTATTTGACAACCATTTTTTCAAAACCCTTTTTCTTACACTCATTTTCAACCACACATTCTTACAATAAAATATTATTCACGTAAATTCATTATTCCCAAAAAATGGCTGTCAAATCCGAACTCCCAAGAAATCAAGTTTGTCATGTTTGACCCCCTTTAAAAGGTTAATAATGTATTTTTGAATAGTAAATTGATAGAGAATGTCTGGTTAAAAAGTAAGAAAAAGTTTTGGATTTGCGTGTAATAGTATTTTATTGAAGAATATGTGGTTAAAAAGAAGAGAAAAAAATATATATTGAGAAAAAAATTTGAATCAGGCAATCAACTTAAAGCAAATTCATCGGTGTCATAGATGCAAACAGGAGTACGACCACAGGCTGCACAAACTGTTCGATAGATTTATAATTGGAAGAACTACTGATTGAAAATATCACTAAGGTGGTAGCTTACTTGAGCAAATCAAGCCTGGAATAATGTTGGCACCGACATAAATGCCGAATGTCTTGTGACCAAAATCTAGTTGAGGTTCCAGCAAAGGTAGGAAATCACTTGTTAAACTATATTTCAAGATATAGATATCCTACGAATCAGGGGTTTGAATAGTATTCCAATATTTCAGACACAAGAAAGAGAACATATTCTAAAATAGAAGGAAACAGTAAAGAATAACCTTCCTAAATTGTTACTGCAAGTACATACATCCATAATCGCATACTGTACAGATGTTTCGAGCTTGGCCGATGAAGCAAGGATGCCTAAAACTAGCTAGCAATATCCTAGCGGCCTGGTCACATACAAAATCAGCAGCAATTTAAAATTTTTAGTGCACGTTGGTGAACAGTTGCAGACAACACAACGGACAGTCCAAATTTTAAATTCTTATCTAATAGTAATGTCTAAGTTACATTACCAAACTAATTCATTAGGACATAACACCATTCTTAATCAATCTGCACGTGTTTGGGAAGTGTTTATAAACAGATAAATTTTAAATAGATAAAAATACTCCAAAATCATCAGCAAACACAAAAAGGTAATGATTTAGAAATCAAAAGGGTGGAGGAAATATAAATGTAAAGAAAAATACAAACTGTTGGCGCCACCAAGTTGAGCAACAGCAACAACAAACCGTTCATGGAGGTCAGCCGTCCACCGGAGGCGGGTTTTTTTGGTCGGAGTTGAGGACCGAACATGGGTCTCCACCGCCCCTTTGGCCATAACCACCGCCGTTTGTCCCCTGAATGTTTTCTTGAATCAATCTTGAAAATGTGGACATTGGGTCTTCAATGCAAAAAGGCTAACTTTTTGTACAGAAATCTCAGTTTCTTTTTCAACTGCTTAGTTATCAAATGAACAATAAAGGAACTATCTTTTTCATTGTAAATTCTTTTAATATTTGTCGCAGAAGCCAATAAGTAGAGAAAAGGGAATGGAATATTGTCAGCTGTTTGTTTCTGATACCGTTCTCTCCTGTCCTATTCACTCATATTCCAAATAAATTCGCCACGGATCCTTGCCGAGTTATTTGTCTCAATTTCAACATAGCGGGTAAGGATTGTGCCATTTTGTCATAAGAGTTTTGACCGATGCATAGACAGAAGTGTGTGTGAAATTATGTCAACCCATTTAAAAGTGAATTTATGCTACTTGACCCGGGATTAAGTGGAGCCACTAGTTTGAATCCCGGGCCAACCAGCTTTATGCTTAAAAGTGTAGCATGATAGGGGCAGGTAATTGGAGAAACTGTACAGTAATGATTAAAGAAGGGGTAAACACGTGAAAGAGAAGCATGCTATATAAACAGGCTCAATGACATATTAAAAACCGAGGAGACATGCCTCCAGGGTATAATTCAGTGGTGCAAAAAACATGAGTGAGGTAGTCCTGCTAAACTGTCAGTCGCAATGTGAGGGTTCGATTCATGCGTCTTACAAGGTATGGAATTGAACTCTTTGTGGGTATCAGTATGATAGCTCTTGTACCCTGACCTGTTGAGGCACATCTTGTGAATTTACCTCATTCACAATGCTTTAGGGGCGGGGCGATGAGAAACCATCAAGGTTGATGTTCAATTTAAAAAATGAGGAGATATGAGTCGACGTATGATTGGACAGTTTAAAAAAAAACACACAACACTCAGTCATTGTCGCCATACTACATTGTTGCCATAATCCCTGTCATTGAGTAGTCCAAAGAGCATTATTTAGCATCTTGCGAATTTACCTCATTCACAATATTTTAGGGGCGGGGTGGTGAGAAACCATCAAGGTTGATGTTCAATTTTAAAAATGAGGAGATATGAGTCGACGTATGATTTGACAGTTTAAAAAAACACACAACACCCAATCATTGTCGCCATACTACATTGTCACCTTCATCCCTGTCATTGAGCCGTCCATAGAGCATTATTTAGTGAAAGATTATTTTTCTACGTTAAAAGTAATAATTTATACTTAAAGAGTAAATTAAGAATATTCCCGTACTATTTATTTGTTGTCCACTTTTTTATTACAATTAAGGTTTTTAATCTTTGTTTGTTGTATTACATACGTCCCTAATACTTTTTCATTGCAGTTTTATTATCAACTTTTCATTAATTAACATATCTCGTCTCTCATTATTATAGGTCAAAAAAATTCTTTAAAGGGCGTAAAATGATTTATTTGTTCATCATATTTTAAAAAAATAATATATACAAAAGTGCAACAAAATTTTTTCCCTTGTTTCAAACTACGCAAACAATTTTTTTGACAAATCATTATCAACGACAAGATGTACTATTTAAAGTAAGGTTGTAGATAAAAGATTAAGGACATAAGTGCTATGATGAAAAGGTTGAAAGATCTTAAGTGCAATTAAAATATAGTATAATAATAAAAATATGGTGTCAATACAATTATTCCTAAATTAATCAACACTTTGAGACATCCTATTGTATTGACAATCTTTGTTTTTTCTATACACACATTTTTTTTCCCAGATGTTTAGCAAGCATACATTTTTATTAGAGGGAGAAATTTTTTGACATGGGCTTGAAAAATTCCGATTTTAATAAGAAAACCATTCTCGATACATGCTTATCTACTTTGACGTACAAAGCGTTGGGTTCGACTATTAGAAGTAAAATCGTGTCATACATGCTCTTACAGAATGATTGAATACTATCTCAAGTAATCAAGTGTCACAGTGGAAGTGACCATGATGATGACCTTCGCTTTTCTTGTTCAATGCATTCGTTGTCGTCTTGGATATAATGCAATTTAGCCATTGTTTGGAGTGCGCTTGTAATCTATTTGTAAATGATGAAATAAATTTATTGATGTATTTCTTGAAATTATTATCCACCTACTCATCGTTCATTTTTAACTATTTATAATTTTAGTCGATTATAAACAACTACAAGCATACTTTACCCCTCTTTTATTGCAAAATGCAACGGCTTCTCTTCATTTCATGACACACTCTCCGTTTACTCAAAAGAGTGGCTTATAATTTGGAACGGACAAAGAAATAAAAAATTCAAACATATTTTTATGAGATGGAGGTGGTAATTTTTTACTTTTCTTTTACATGAAAATGTATTTTCTTCTTAATGCTTCATTTGAAGGTTAGGTGGTCCATCTCCCTCGGTGTATTTACTTTTTAATTTATATAATTAGGTAGAACATATCAAAAGAATGACAAACCTCGACACACTCGTAATTGTGGAAGTCTAAAAATCGATGCCCGTACTCAGGGTAGACATTTTAACGAGAATCGAACCTTTCAAATCAAAATCGGCAGTTCGAATTCGATTCCAAAAATTACATAAATTCAAATGATTCTATTTGATTCCAAAAATTACATAAATTCAAATGATTCTATTTATAAAATATTCGATGTTTGATGGCCGATTCCAATTTTTTGAAATACGCGAACCGACACCACCTTGCCTTGTTGCTTGAGTGGACTTTCACCAAACAAATAAAATATAATGAAGGGCGAAAAGTTGGACTACAACAATTAATAATGCTCTATCACAATTAACATCATTAATAGAAGCTTAATTAAGAATTAATTAAACAGATTATTGATTACTCATAACAAAACATCTTAATTAATTATATTGATAAAGTTGAGATACAGCAAAACAAATTTTCAAAAGTTCCACCAAATTTTGGTTCTTCTGAGATATTGGGGATTGGCCCCAAAAACTAGCCTCACAAGCCCGAATTGAAGATTCAACATCAATCGCCGCCTTATCCAATCCATAGAAAGTCTCAGAATCCAAATTGTTCATAACTTCGGACAAGGCCCGAATCGCGTCCTCGTAAAAACCCTGGCATTTCTGCATACCGGATGATACCCTCGGATTTTCATCTGACTTCATGGATTTCAGTGATAAGCCAATGAAATTTTTTGTACTGGTAGCGTTTTTGTAGGCTTGGCCGAACGCTATGTAGGAGAGGACATAGCGGTCGGCGGAGGAGGCCAGGGGATCGGAGAAAATCGCGGACATGCAAAAGGACACATTGGTGGTGTTTTTGCAGATTTGGGTGGCGAGTTGAGGAGAAGCTGAGGTGAAAATGGAAGTTGAAAAGCAAAGGAACAAGGTGAAGATGAAGAAGTGAAGAGCACCAGAAATCGCCATTGTTGGTTCAGATGTGAGAGGTCTGTGAAGTTTTGTTTTTTTTATGCAATGTGTCTGCATACGACAAACCAACAAACAAATCCCGTGAATTTAATTAATTAATCAATCAGTTGGAAAATATTATGGTTAGAAAGTAAAATATATATTTTAAAGAATATGTGCAGGTGCTTAAAAGTACATAAGATAAGTAGGGTCCAAATTAATTAATTCAGTTATTTAAACAATAAAATGAAAATTACTTTTCAAATAAGTAATATTATTACTTGAAGCAAAAAGGAAATATTTAAAAGATTTCCAAATTCAAAGAGGATAACGTTATATTGTTTGTTCTAAAACTTTCCTTACCTCCAAGTCCAACTCCTTCTCTAACTCAGGATTCTACCAACTTAATTCAGAAGAACGCCTATATATACACTCGTTGTCTTTCTTCTTCCAACAATCAAAAGTACAATACTCATCAACAATCCTGATTCTTTCTTCTTCTTCTTCTTTTTTCGAATATAATTTTTCTTTTTCTTCTACTCAATTAATCCACAACAATGGTGCGTCCGGTTAAAGTGCGACAGGTTTGGCAATATAATTTGAAGCATGAATTCAGCTTGATATATCAAGTTCTCCGTCGTTTTCCATACGCATCTATGGATACCGAATTCCCAGGAGTAATCTACCATTATCCCACTCTCCATTATTCTGCTCTTTCGGTCTCTCAAACCTACTCCATCATGAAGGAAAATGTGGACGCTATGAAACTTATCCAATTCGGCCTCACATTGTCCGATGCAGAAGGCAATCTTCCTGATTTTGGGACTCCATTTTGCTACGTATGGGAGTTCAACTTCCGCGAATTTGATGTTGACAAGGATCTCCAAAACCCAGATTCTATCGCTTTGCTCAAGCACCAAGGCATTGATTTCTCTAAGAACAAGAAAATAGGACTATGCTCCTTTCAATTTGCCACGCTGTTCATGGCATCTGGACTTTCAATGGCCCCGACATGGGTAGATCAGAATAGGACGTGGGTAACTTTTCATAGCACATATGATTTCGGTTTCTTGGTAAAAATTTTGTCCCTACAAAAATTGCCGAATGATCTGTCACGTTTCTTGGAATTGGTGCAGATGTATTTTGGTATAAAGGTGTTCGACATGAAGCAGATCATGGGATTTCATCAGGTTCACGGCGGTCTTGAACGGGTGGCAAAAAGTTTGAATGTTGAAAGAATGGCGGGAAAAAGCCACCAAGCAGGTTCCGATAGCTTGCTGATGATGCAAACTTTTATGCAGCTGAAGAAGATTTATTTTAATGGTCCGAGTAAAGAGTTGCTGAATAAGTTTAATTACATGTTACATGGACTAGCCACAAATTAAAAGTTAGTTGTTTGCGTCTAAGGTTTTCTTCATAGTCGTAATTTTTTATATTTTTGCTGAACAATAAAAATTATATCTTTTTCTCGTGTGTTTGCTAATCCTAAATAATGGAAAATCCAAAAGCACTTCAACTAAATTGACGAAACTTGAGTTAAAAGACTGTGTTGAATTCTAAAACATTATTTGTCTGAATGAGTAACTTTTAAACACAACCAAATATATGTCTTTCAACCAAGAGAAATGAACATTTGACAAAACATAAATGGCTTCCAACATGTACTTGAAGCCACAAATGCCCTTTGACACGATTTAAAGAAGTTAACACGTCATACTACGTATGAAATATAAAGAATTGTGTTACAACTTAAAAGTAGCATCGCGTGGTTAAAGATCGAACATAATCTTGAGTTACTTTGGGACGTGAAGATTGATAATAGAGTCAAGATTCCAAAACTAGTATAGAACGTATGAACCAAAATTGCTCGTTTTAGAGTGTACGGACCTGTGAACCAAGTGGCCACTGCCATCCCCGAAGGGAGTCCCTACAGGAGAAATCGTAGGCGCTGTTTATGGATTGATGTTGCACTCTCGCAAATATAGGTGACAGTAGTTGACATATTTTGCCCAATAGTTCCGGAATTTTGGTATGCTGATCTTGAGCCACGGTTTCAAGTTGCCATCATAAGGTATCACTGCTGCTCGCTCGATTTCCTTTCGACGCACATTTTGATTATAACCAAGTCCCAAGACGTGCCAAGATTTATCGAGAGTGGAAGTGCGATTCCAAAAGGTTATCTAACCGGGTGGCAGAGTTCCCAATTTCCATAAAAGTCTGTCGACACAAAATGCAAATAAAATAGTGCTCAGAAAAATAAAATCACCATCATAGTTTTCATATACGAAACAAATATCTCTTACCAGATTTTGCCATCTGTGGTACACATCCGTTATATTATGCTTCCTCCATTTCTTCAGGTTGAAGATATTCATTCCAAATGCCCAACCACAAGCACGAGGATCAAAATTATCCGAAATAAGTGGATTTGAAAAGTTAAGGTAACGATCAAAGCGGTGAAAGCTTTCTCTACACGTCTCCACCACACCAATCACCTTACCCTTCAGGTCAAGTGACCAAAGAGACGTGAGATTCTTTTGGATCACTACATCATCATCTAAGAATAAAACCTTGTCGAGCTTCGGGAAGATCTCTGGGAGGTAAAAGCGGAGATGATTCATGATAAAGACATACTTAGGATTTCTGAATTTCAAGCTTGGATCGGTTTCAACATGATGACTTTTGAAGTAATAATCAATCATGGACGAAGAACCCAACTGTTTAAGAACCAGACTGTAACTCGAATTCAACCATGTAAATTCCTCAACATTCTGAACCTGTATCGTAGCTTTGCCAGGTGGATTTGCCAAAAACTACATCTTCATTGCAGCGTAGTTGAGCCTGTCAGTGACGATGTGGAACACGTTGTTTGCAGGATCCTGCTTGGGATCACACAAGAATTTAAAATCAAAATTTTGAAACATTAAACTTGAAGTAAAACAGAATGAACACAAGATCTACATGTTTCTTCAACCTTCAAAGGAACCAACTAAAAACTAAAAAGTGAATTTTTCATAAGAAATTAATCCTTTTACCTTTGCATGAGTTAAGGTTGAGTTCACAACAACTGCTGCTGCGAATATGTTATCAGAAAATAGGGCATAATGGTATAGCTTGGAATCTACTAATTTTTCTTCGTTCGGAAAATTCCGTTCAGAAGGATTCGACATGAAAAACTTTGTTGATAGGCGCAAAGGAAGACAATGAAGTCCTTTAGGATATGTTTTGGCAGTTATATGCATCAAAAACAAGGTCTGCTTCTTGTGAGCTCAGAGTTGCACTTCTGTCAAATGAAGCATTGCATGTAGCTTCTTCACCACAGCAGCATAATCATCTTGTATTTGCTTGCCTTTCGCCAAAGTTTGCTCCATTGCTTTTAACTTCTCGTTGGCCATGCAATTAGAGCACAACAAGTGTTAAGTTTACAATAACAAAAGAACATGGAAAGGAAAAAAAAAAGAACAATGAAACCTCCAAGCCATTAAGTCAAAAGCTCGAGAGCCTCTAAACATTGAAAAGTAATGATATCCAACAATAAGACTTACTTTTTGGTAGCTCGGAATCTTGGTGGCATCCCCAATTGCTCGTAGGACTTCCTGCATACGCAGTTGGAGCTCTCTTACGCGCATCCAGCAAAACTGTTGGTTTTTTCTCTTTCTCAGTCGTGGTCTTTCCTCGTTCTCTGCTACCATCTTTGGTAGATCTTCAGGAAGAATGTTGCTCGTATTTTTTTCCTAACAGGAACCCCATAAAAGAAAGAGAACCGAAACTTTAGATGACAGTTAAAGTCTACTTCACATCTCTAACAAACTATAAGAGCTGACATCTACGAAGCCAACCAACAGGAAGCAAGGCTATAACAAAAACTACATTTATATATCAACCATTTCAATAATTACATGTATTGCAAAATAAAGATATAAGAAATAAGAACTCCACTTTTAACTGCCCCCTCTTTCCTTCTCTTTTTCTATCCCTTTCTACACAACACATGAGCGAAAATGTATTCATTAGTTTAAAGCATATTTTTGAAGCCTGACCAGCGACAACCCAAAACATGTCACATTACAATGTATTATCCGGGACCTTAGGACTAAATGTATGTCCCAAACCTTAAAATGAAGGACATATGAATTTGGAACAGTAGGTATTAAAGTGACAGCAGAACTAATTGAGAAGAAAATAACTAATATAATTATACCTTTCCTCTAGAGGAATATGTGCTCAGAATTCTGTGATTTATTTTCTTTCTTGGGATCAATCTGTGCTCCAATATCACTTCCATTTCCCCCAATTAATTCATTTTTCTTTGAATTTTCCCTGTCGGTCCGAGCTTCATGCCCCGTATCAGTCACCTGTAGTATCGATTTCCCATCCACAGCCTGCTTGTTGCCATCATTAGTGCTCAATGATTCTAGCAAATGCAGCTAACATTATTAAACGGAATATTTGATAAGTTGAATGAAATATGACCAAAAAGTAGACTTAATTGGATTCCAAGAAATTGATTTAAATGGGAACCTTCATGGAGTTGTCTTGTGATTCGCGAATTCTCCAGGCTCGAATCAACAGAATAATTTAAAACAGGTTGAATGGAATTTTCAGAATAAAAAACCCCCAAGAAGGTGAAGTGTAATAGTTTCCAAAAGTATTAGTGTAAAGAACAATAGGGTTTTTGAATAAAATACCCTTCTGCGACTTTTCTAAAATTTGATGTCACAACGATCAAATTCTTCTATAGTCAGCTTTTCAAAATTTACTAAAATCAAAAACAACTTTTGAGAATAAGAATTTGGGCTCTAAAATTAATCCCACGCGGAGCTTTAATACACTTTAAAGTTAATTTCACAAATTGTTAGTGAAAATTGTACGAAATTTCAAATTGATCATTATGTCTCTGTTTGACACACATTTTTTTATCATATCAATAAATTTTTTTTAAATTTTAATCACATATTTCTCATCATATCACTATTTAAAATATATTATTTCATCAATAATATCCATCAAACCTCTTACTCTATTAGTCACTAATATTTATAACGATTTCACAATTTTTCACTGCAGATAGAATAGCTAAACATGAAATTTGACTAGTCGTCTTTAAATTGTTCTTGAACTATGCAATGCTAATCTATGAAGGCAAACTCAATTGACATAAACTAATACAACGATAGTTGGAGAAAAAAAAAATTCAAAATCCATCTTTCATTTAATACCATAAAATCCATGGTACATAGCTGGGAAAAATATAAAATCCTGGTCTTGAAAAGAGGTCGTTACCCGTGGCCAGTTTGAAGGGACAAAAGTTTAGAAACTACAAAATTAAGCAACATAAATACATGCATTCTTTTTTAAAGATAATCTCTATACTTTGTTCAACCCAACATCAAGAGGCTGATCAATCACAGAGTTCCAAAAGCAATCCACAGGATCAAGATCGCCAACTTTGAATGGCCACAAATCATCATCAGACTTTTTCTCATCAATAAAATTTTGATCATACAAATTCTGCACACAAAATTGATCAAAATCTGGTGTTGAAGTGGTGGGAAATCCATCAAAATATGAACAAGAAAGTGCAAATATATCTTCCAATTCAAAATTTTCATCCCCTTGAAAGATTTTGACACCCTCTTTGAGCCAAGGGAAATCAAAAACTCCAATCTCATCGCAGAATTCATAGCCCTTCTCTTCTCTGTCGTAATCAAATTCGGGTTTCTTCCCTTGACAAGTTTCTTTCTTCTCTTCTTCATCTCTCGCTCTTTTTCTGTTTTCCCTTTCCATTGCTGAACAAACACCAATGACCAAAAACTTCAAATGAAAAACAGATAATTTGTTAATGGATTTCGTCTGCTTCTAGTATCATAGCCCGAATAGCTCAAACGAACAATTCAAATCCCACATTAACATGAGTGAATGCATAAAATAATTTCAAACAAATTACCCGTTCTTGGTGTCTCCTTTTTGGCTTTAACTTTCCTGGATTTTGGGTCACACAATAAGTGATTTAAAGCAATGAACAGCCACTAGACGCCTTTACCCAAGCATATTTCTCCTTTTATCTCTCTAGTTCTGTGGGTATAGTATTAGTGTGTAGAATATATATCCACATTGGATTTGGTTTGGAATCCTATTTTTACGCTTCTTTCATTTTAATTGCAATAAAGTTGCCAATTTTCTGTTATGTTCTTCCTTGAAATATGATTGGACTTTTGCCACACACTTTGCTTACCAAGTTTGGCCATCCAAATTTGTGCAACCAACAAATCGTTTTTCTTTTTTTAGACGAAAATGACATTATTATTAATAGCCTTCATAAAGAACCGCCACGTTCAAATTTTTGAACCTATATAGATTTTAGACTTGGACACAAATGCTCTGTTAAACAACCTTATCCGAGAACATAAATTTTATATAACGATCATTTTACGAAGGAAACAAAATCGTGAAGACCGGTAAAGAGACAGCATATTCAATGAGGATTGGTTGGCAACATAGGAAACTGACAGAAACGTAAATTACACACAATCTACACGATTTCACAGTTTGATGTTCATTAGCATCATCCAAGAATACGTAGATCCAATACAGTGTACAATTTCATTTTCCTGATGTGCCCAACTTGGCATAACGTATGCATTTTAGTCAAACTTAACTTTCTTTGTACAACCAGCGACAAAGGTATCTTAATCAATTGTCTAATTTATAGTAAAATAGATGGGAAATGCAGAAAGACGTAATGACACCACACCCGTAATATTGCAATGCGAAATTTGTAAAATGAACATGAAATGTTGGACGATAGGAAAAGAATCTTCATCAATTCTTGCCAACAAACATCAACTGCAGCAACCTCCACCTTGTGAAGAAACATTCCCGCTACCAGACGAGCCTGGGATTGGACCATGACCAACTTGGATTCCATTATGCTGCAAATAACAGCAGAAAAAATTGAAAACAAACATCGAAATACCGTCGTTGAATTGAATTTTATATATATGGTCAAGTAACGGATTTATATAAATGAGATCTAAAGTGGAAGGAGCATTTCAAGCATGAAAGAGCAATCAAGAGGGAATGAACTGGCTAACCCCATTCAACTCGAGAACTCCGTCCTGCAAGTTTTTGTATATTGTTGCAGCCGTTTTTACAAAAGCCTGCACATAATCTTTTGTTAATGGAACAGGGAAGGTGAAAAGCAAATAGAGGGGAAAATTAAAAATCTAACTGCTTCACCACCTCATCAACATTCTTAGCAGTTTTAGCAGATGCTTCCATGAAAACCAGTCCATGTTCTTTTGCAAACTGCTCTCCTTCTTCCATGCTGACGGCCCTTCTCTGTGCAAGATCACATTTGTTGCCTATCAGCATGATTGTCATATTTGGGACTGCATGCTGCCTTGCATCTTCTAGCCAGCTAGCCAAATGACTAAAGGTTTCCCTCCTGACACATATGATAGAAAACCAATCAATAATTAGAATTATTTGGCTAATCCTCCAATGCTATCTTACTCACATTTTGAACTAGCGGTTCATAGATACGATGGCAAATGAGCTGAAATGCATGCAATATCCGGAAAATGCATATACAGAAGTTCATACTTTTTGTTTACATTTTTCATGTTAATTAATTTGTTTGAACCATACAATGGAATTCTTAACCTTGAACTGGACTGCCCTGATGTACACATGATACAGAGTGCATAAAGCCATAGTTTGTCTGATTCCAAAACATAATGAAATTGTAATATAGTGATAGTCATTGCACTCAGCGTAAAATTTAAATCAAGGAGACCAAAAAAAAGGAGAAAAGCCACTGCGATTCTAGATGTTCAAATGCTATATGTGCCTGCATAAAACAAAGCTTTTTCCTGTGAGCTACCAAATTTTAGCAACATGATTGATTATTTTAGGAGAAGATATTTCGGGGGTTGAAATGGCTGCACGAGAACTGC
The DNA here is from genome assembly GCA_903798385.1 of Fraxinus cuspidata. Classification (NCBI taxonomy): domain Eukaryota; kingdom Viridiplantae; phylum Streptophyta; class Magnoliopsida; order Lamiales; family Oleaceae; genus Fraxinus; species Fraxinus cuspidata. The sequence goes on from CAIGRP010057111.1 coordinate 31,335, forward strand.
CCTCACTACTTTCGGGCAGCAAGGTATGAAAAGCAAAATACTTGCAGATTGAGCTACAAAAATCATCAAATTCTATTATCTGTGAAACCTAGCATAGTGTTATTCAAGTGCCACCTTGTTATATCATAGACTAAAAGTGCACCAGCAGCCCCTCTGTAGTAAGACCTTGTGATGGATCTGAATGATTCCTGACCGGCCTGAAAATTTCAAGCAACTTCAGTTTAGAATTCATATTGCCTCCTCAAGCTAACAAGATTCAAAATACTCGGAAAATACAATACACAACTACACATTTTGAGATTAATTAAAGTAATAAACTATCATTATATATCAATGAGAATTCTTGTAAATAAGTGTTGTGAAAGACAATTATCATACGTGAATAGTTTCAATATCATAGAGTTACTTGGACAGAGAAGGCAGAAGTACATGCTTGCTGGCATTATAACTTGAATTATCTTCCATGGTTTCTGGTATCTTTTTCCACATGACAACTATAAATCTACACTTCAACGTTTATTGGAATTTGGATAATTTGCACTTCAAAAGAACGTTAAATCACATGCAGCTCAATGGTGGGTAGGAGATCAAAACAAAAGCAACACTGAAAGGAGTGAGTGCTTTACAAGACTAGTTTTCAGAATGGTTATGCCTAAGGATGATCAACACACTTGATTGTTGGTCATAGTCTCAAATTATTTTCTGGAGAACTGATTAATTGCAAAATTGATATTTATCTAATCGTTGCCCTAAAGAATTCTCAATATCGAAATCAGTGTCCAGTGACATAATCATGAATACTTGTAGTCAACCATCCAGAGGCACATGAGAAATGATTTAACTGTAATGTTTTCAAATCAGAACAAGTAGAAAATGAAAAGAACACCGACCGTGTCCCATATCTGTAACTTAATGGGTTTATTATCGACTGTTATCATCCTTGCCCCAAACTCAACGCCAATAGTTAAGTCATGCACAGGCTGAAAACGCTTGTCAGTAAATTGAAGAAGAAGACACGACTTTCCCACTCCTGCAGAAGAAGGTATGGTGTAACAATGTATTGAATCATCTCCCAGCAGCCTTTTAAAACCAAAATATAAAATTGCAGGATGAAAAAAAAATCATCGTTTATGAATCTTAAGCAGGAACTTCATTAAATCCTCATGAAGCTGATAGCTTTGAATTTCCACTAAGACTATTTATTAATCAAAAATTTAATATCATCAAGTACAGAAATTATCAGAAACTAAATAATCACAAATATTTAGAAGACAAATAAGATTTACATTAACGACGAATTCTCGCACCACTAGAATTTTTTACTCGAAAAAATACATATAATTTCAATAAAATTCAATGATTATCTGCTATCAGAATGACATTGAAATCAATATACTCAAGCTAATAAAAGTTACCAGTATCGCCGATGATAATAAACTTAAAAAGGTAAGCGTGCGACATGCTTTCTCCAGTAGAACATCCGTCGAACAAGGAGAACTGGAAAAATTCGAACAAAAATTTCAATTTCGAACAAAGATACGAATGTTGAAGATGATAATAATGGAGTTGTGATTGTTTAAAAGGGCGATTGGAGTAGTTATTTTAACTTTTTTTTTTTAATATTTAATTTTCAGCCTTCAATTACTTCGGCAACCAGATAATTAATATTATAATACAAATAAATCAATTTCTCGACACGTCGTATCTTGTGAGGGAAATTTATTTTTGATTTTATTATTTTATATATATATTTCCCGACAATGTCTTATCTTCGCAGCTAAGTAAAATTTTAATCTACATATTTTAATAAATATAGTTGAATAGACAGCATGCGTGTTACACGTTCTATTGTGCCGAGATGTGAGGTGCAAGTGGTAATGATGACTCGAGGTATGCATTAGCATCCTTGACGGATACTCGAGAACCCGTCAAGCTCATCCTCCTGGACAAAGAATTCATTATTCTCTTTTTAGTGAAGTGTTTTCTAAGCATCATTCTTCCTTTGAAAATGCCTACTATGATACCCAAGGAGCCTTTATCAAATTCTCTAGGGAGAACCTGGACGAGCTAGATACTTACTAAAAGTGGAGCTCGGCGGAAAGAGACAGGACTCTCATCTTTCCTTTTTCGTTTAATCATTTCATTTGTGCCATGTCATATGTAACAATGGACGCCTAGATTTGGTTTAAATCAGATGATTTAAAAATAAAAATTTGTCGTTAGTTAGCCGATTGATCTGTTGTGAAATAAAGTAAAAACATAGTTCGTGCAATAAGTAAAATGCATTTAACAATTAAGCACTTATGTCAGATTCTTTCCACCCAATAAAGAATCATAAAATCAATGTAATTCTTGATGCTGATGGGATTTTATGAACCTCCAGAAGAAGCAACTACTATTGGACTCTTCACATATGCTTTCCATCAGACCATAACAACTCTCCGAACACATAATCTGTAGAAGTTCCTTCTTCTTCTTCAATAATCAACTTAAAAGTCTTTTCTTCACCAATTTTCTCAAACTTGAGAGATTTTGGTTCTAAAGAAACCGAAAATCCTGGTGGTTGTCGAATACGAGCAGTATAGGTCCCCGGTTTGCCAACATTTTTCAGTTTTCTTGTCACTGTTTGTGATCCATTGAGACTTGGGATTGTTATAGAGGGGTTGTTGAAGTTTGTGATTTCATACTCCTTTGGACATTCATAAGGCCCGTCTGAGAATGTACGAATCATTGTTTCGTTATAACCAATGCCACATAGGAAATCTAGATAATCGTTAGCATCCAAGTCGTAAACCAATCCAGGATCCATGGCACGGTTTGGCCGTATGTGTCCAGAACCATATCAGAAAGGTGTAGCTTTCTCATAAGTTGCATCTAGCAATGGATGCCTCGTGTTGTCTCGTGTTCTTGCTGAGTTTAGAGCGTGATTACAAAACATCTCATCAGTGAGTATTGAACAATATATATATAATTTTTAGAACAAAATTAAGGGATTAAGGCCTTTACCGGTCGTCATAATTGCAGATTTTATTGCTGCTGGACTCTAGTCAGGGTGGAGCGACTTAAGTAAGCCTACTACCCCGGAAACATGAGGGCATGACATTGAGGTCCCGAATTCTGTATTAAAAGGAGTTGTGCGTTTATCAAATTCTTCTCTTGTAGGGCTTACTCCTTCGGAGTATGCAGCAACGATATTCACTCCTGGTGCGGTAATATCCGGCTGGATACACCACCAACTGTAGTTTAGTTTATAAAGTCTAGCGAAAAATAGAAAAAATGACGAGTTCCTGACCTTGAGAATTTCTGAAGTAACTGGATTAGGCCCCTGAGACGAGAATGAGGCCATAAATGGAGCAGGCTTTTTGTTCAATATTTCCCTTGGAGCTATAATTAGCCCTTGTGGATGCCTGCAAGGATCAATGTATGAGACATTTAAGAAAGATTAGTTTAAGTGACACATATAGAGACAGATATAGAGAGAGAGGAGAGGTACTTTGTCGACTTGACGTAGGCAAAGACGGCAAGGCCATCTGTGTAATTGATTTGTGTAGCCGGAAGAACATGAGGATCAGCCATAAGTTCATTACCACTTGCCTCGTCGTTACATAGAATCATCCCTACAGCACCAGCTACTAAAGCCTGTTCACCTTTGTCGACTCGTGCATTTTCCCCCCGAAAGCAGACCAGTATCTTACCCTTCACCTTCTTGGGGTCTAATGTTCCTTCTTGGCAGAGTAACCTGTTTAATGTCATCCAATGAGATACAAGAATTATGTTTACATCGTATTAGGCAAGATGGAACTGGACAGTATTCTTACGCGTCGAGAGCAGATGCATTGGCAACTTTAGCTTTTTCAGCGCTAATAAGTGGATAATATTTATCATCTGGCAATGATTTAGAAAGGCTCGTCCCCTGATTAGATACATAAGCTTTATAACAAGCCAAGAACGAAATAAGTTGTATGTGGCAAATCAAATCGACTGTAAAAGAGAAGACTGAACCTCTAGGATCATTCCATTACTCAGCTTAAAGTTAGCTTGGAACTCTCGATCAATGGTGCTCGCTCCCACAGTTAAAAGCCACAGTGCAATATTTGACACAGATCCAGGGGTTGGTCCGGAATTTCCAGCAGATGCTACGACTATAATTCCCTTCTTACTGCATGAAATGACGCGATGGCTATGCCATCTTCGAAATAGTCTACAGCATCTCCACCGAGAGAGACTGAAAGCACATTTACGCCATCATGCATTGCCATATCAAAGCCTTCTATTATATCAGAAAAAAAACATTCTGAGAGGAGAAGCACCTTTTGCTGTTCCATTTCCCACACCGAATATATTTGCTCCTGGGATGAAGTTTCCAGCAGCAGTGGATAGTGTATGGGTGTCATGTCCATCGTAGTCGCGTGCAGTGTTCTTGGAAGAACTAACTTTGCCTCCATACGCAACATAGACTTTATTGAAATACCTAGCTCCAATCAATTTCCTACAAAAAAAATTCATGATATAATGAAAAGAATTTGTGAAATATTCTCACATCCACCACTCAAAAATCATAAAAAAACAAGGGAAGTCCAAAATGATGATTCAAGAAAAAGCTTCTGATAATATTGCTATCTGCTTTCTACTGTTAAAAAAGGTGCAATTAAAGACAACTTCAATATGAATAGAGGTTTGTTTTCTGAAGGCAATGGGTCTATGCTGTATGGTCACTATAATTGAATTTTTTAGCTTTTCAAAGGTGCAGAGTGTAAAGTGATATTTAATGTATGTTGTGGTACACAATACTCGACCAGACGGAAGACAAAAATTTAGTTTCCTCCTCTACCTAATACTATCAAGTCACGTCCAGCCCACCTTACTAAATAAACCGTAAGTGTAGTGTGTAGTGTGTACTTCCACGAAAGTTTTACCAACGACGAGAAACTAGCACATAGGCACCATGTACTTAAAGCACGGTTTACTCTCAATGAAATGCTCTCGTGGCTCCCGGACCGTTCCAATGTTCCTTCTTCGCTGGGATGCTTATTACTCTTGGAGCAATGAAATGCATGATAATTGAGAAAGATTCACAGGACCAGACAAACAATACGAATACGAATATTTCATTGTTATTACATAGATCATCCTTACTGTATCCTCGACAAATCATTGTATTATTAACGTCACTGTTAAAGAAAGTACCTGTTGCAAGGGGCTCCAGCGTTGCCATCAAGTTGACAGATTTCTTTCCATTTAGAAGGAATGGGGCCGAATCCTTTGCCATTAAAGCTTTCTGATTCAGGCCATACGCCTAACAAAGAAATGGATAATTATTGATTTCATGATCCAACCTTAAAATTTAAATTGCAGGATTGGTTAAGAGATTCAAATAAAGTGTCAAAAGGTGGAAATTTAATCTTACCAGTATCAAGATTTCCAATAATTGTATCTTCACCAAACCTCGACTTTACCCATAATGACGAGGCGTGAATATTACCATTTCTTTCCAACATAAGAAAATCCCATGAATGTGTTGTGTGTAAATTTCTTCCTTGATCCAAGAAAATAGATAGTACATCTGGATGCTCTTCATTGACACAAAAACATACAAGTTTTAGCACAAAACCGATATACAGTACTTGACGGTATAATGAACGAGAACATTTTTTTTTCTTTATTACCAAGCATGCTATAAACCTAGTACATAGGAAACATAGGAACAAATGCAAGAAAATATGTATTGTCATACTTGCTATTTCTGAAGCATCTTCCTCTTCAAGAACCGCGGCAAAACCATTGATATGTCTCTTATACGAATAAATTATCGCGTCCTTGGCCTTCTCTATACTATGAGAAAGTAAATTCAACCCACATGTAAAGATCGAGTTCTAAAGATTAGTCAAATTTCATCTACATACTTCAGTGTTAAACATGCAAAATCAACAAGAAAAGAAAGAATACATCTGGATGCTCTTCATTGACAAAAAAAAACACAAGTTTTAGCACAAAACCGATATACAGTACTTGACGGTATAATGAACGAGAACATTTTTTTGTCTTTATTACCAAGCATGCTATAAACCTAGTACATAGGAAACATAGGAACAAATGCAAGAAAATATGTATTGTCATACTTGCTATTTCTGAAGCATCTTCCTCTTCAAGAACCGCGGCAAAAACATTGATATGTCTCTTATACGAATAAATTATCGCGTCCTTGGCCTTCTCTATACTATGAGAAAGTAAATTCATCCCACAAAAAGAAAATAAGTGATTACATACAACAAAATAAGCAGATTTCTTGACAAACACATACTAATTATCCTTACCTTCCCAAGAATGAACCTAGAAACTCATGATGGAATTTACTTCCGAACCATGTGAATGTCCTCCCAAGTACACAATATAAGACTGTCAAAGAAAAACGTAATTATAAGTAATGAGAAGAAAAAGCAATTATGCATGATGGAAAATTTCAAGAATAATGGACAATGAGCACCTTTTTGATGGCTAAAGCCGGTTCTTGGAACAACACAAAAAGAATGAACAGTGCATGAATATATGAAAACTTTGCAGAAAACATTTTGTTTTTGTCACTGTAAAAGGCCCTCTCGGATTGATACTTTATTATATAGTGCTTAATAATTAAGTGATAATTTTTTTGTAGGAAAAAAATAATAATAATAAAAAAGCAGCTGATACTCTCGTATCTACCTATATATTTATCCATCCATTTAAAGTTTAAACGCTGTATTGTATTTTTCTAAGGAAAGAATAATTATTCAAACAGAAAACACTAAAATCTAGGGATTACTGCTAATCAAAATTTCTTTGATTGAGACTAATCTGTTCAGATCTGTTGAGTATATCTAATCGAAACTGAAGAAATTTAGAGACTTTTTAAAATAATGAATTATTTGTATTTTTTACTTAAATCCCCCGGAATAGTGATTATTGTTGCACTCATTAAACAATGAGCATGCATGCTATTATAGTAGAGTTAAACCATTTATTAGAAAAAAAATTGACATTTTGGTTGTCATCTTGTCACATTTGTGGTGGGACCCATGCGGGACCCATATGACTTAAAAATGGAAAAATAAAATACCCCCTCGCCCCATTGTGAGGGGTCTGCCAGCAGAATTCATTATAGTAATGCACGCACTAACTCTTGATTATGAACAGGGATGAATCTTGATTTGACTCTTGGATCAAAGAAATTTGCGAATGACACCTTAATGGATCACAATAGTTTACATTTCGTGGATTATTTGTTTGTTGCGACAAAGATTTGTATAGAATAGAACCGATCAAAAAATGCTAATCAAAAGTGACTCGAACAATTTGAGAACTTTAGGCAAAATCGCTAAGGTGTCTTTTTGATAACAAATGATAAGATGACAAAAGTTTTGTCTATGGTTGTTGACGGTACGATTTAGATAGAATAATCAATAATGATTATCAACAGCAATATCATCAATGATATCGTCGAGAATCACCAATAGTGTTTCATTTACTAAAAAAAAGTCGTCCGATTG
>CAIGRP010057116.1:0-23667 GCA_903798385.1 Fraxinus cuspidata
TATTGACCCATTTCCAACAATTATCTTCATGCATATAAGGAAACTAGATTAGCTCGTTTTCTGGGACTCGATCTGTAAAATGATAAACGTCTCTTGAGTTAGTTGACATGGATTACCTTGATGAGAAGTGGGTTGTTAGCTGATAAAGTCACATAAGTGAGATAAGGTCCCCCCCAAACCATTCTTGCACATGTGAAAATGACCGCAAACATAATCTGCAAATTAACAATGTCAATTAACATGGTTCTCGGTTCTAAGATCCAGAATAGGTTAAGTTTTAACTCAAACTGTACCGAACTGGTTAGTTCGATCTAGTTCTAGTATGGTTCTGTAGAGACTAACATCAGCTGCCAAATTAAGGTCAGTGTTGTTGTATCCCAACTCTTTGAGAAGTTCCCTTAAGTGAAGGAATGGACTGGAAATTTCTGTAATCCACAATGCTGCAACCATTTCTGATCCACACTAAACCATGAAAATATTGCCTAATTTAGCAGTCTTTACAAGAAATGATCAAGATTTTATGATAACATTTCAAATGAAAAAAAAAAGGGAACATTACCCTTTGATAGGCAAGGCCAGCTCCAAGTCCAACAATACTTACAAGATGGTGAATTGTATTGTCAAGCTTCGCACGTTTGTCAAATAGACAGCATACTAAATCATAGATTAGATAAGCTACTGTCACTGCTAGGGTTTGCATCTGTTTCATGTCCAATAAAATCAATATCAAGACAGGATTGTCTAATTTTTAATGAAGTAATTTTACTTCCCAAAATGCTTGAGAAGTTACTTTCAAGTCTTGTTGCCACATACTTCAAAAATAGTGCAAATGTCATGATTTGAAAAATGAATTTGGTATACATTTGAGTGCGTTCGTTGATGAGAAAATTTGAATATCCATCTCCGCCTATTGGGAAAAAAAAAAAAAATTAGTCTTGGCTTTGCGCTGGGGATGACCAGTGTAACATTCTACCAGTGGTTCATTTTTTCTTTATGTTATCAAGGACACGAGACTCGTTCAAGTCTTGTTGTCACCCATAAGAAGGTGTGAATTCGGTCTGCACGTGAGAGAGCGTGCACAACCACTGAAAAAATCACCGAGAAGAGAAATTTCTTTTCATGGTGAATCAGCCATTAAAATGGTGGGGCAGATTGTTAACTCTAACTATGAAAAACTGACTCTCTGGTTTCAATCTACAATTTCAATTGAACCAAGAACTGACGAAGAGCCCGACACTGAATCCAGAAGTTAGAAACTTAATAATAGGGATAAGGATAAAACCTGGTGAGGAGAAGACTTTGAAGCCAAAGGGCATACTGGGCAGCTCCAATCTTGAACAGAAAGAGAAGCCAAAGTTACAGCTAAAGAAGCATGTATTGTGGAAACAACTCGATTGCAGAAATCAAATGAACGTTTTGGAAAGACCCTTCTTGCTAACAAGAATAATGTTGTCCATGAGATTACACCAAACACAATCAAGTTTATGATAAAATCTTCCATAGCTATTTTCCTTTCTGTCCAAGTTGAAAGAAAAGCACGAACAGATAATGGATAAAATGTTTTGAACTTATGAAAATAGAGCTTTTTGATATGAAAGCCGGATCAGATATTCAAGTGTGTAGTTCACAGAATTCAACAGTATAATGAATAAGATTTCAACTCATACATGTAGTATTTAATGCTTAGTTATTAATGTTGGTGGGGTAGGTTGATGGCTTCTTCCACCAAACTTCAACCTAAAAACCTTGTTTGGCAACTCAACCTGCTTAATCAATTGGGATTAGGTTTAAGTTTAAAGTCAGGATATAGAACCAAATAATACAGAAATAGGCTTTCTACACACACACAAGCACACACTTTTCTAGTAAATTATGTTATAAAGGCAATCTTGGCCAGTTCATCGTTGTGAGTTGAGAAAGAGACATTACAATCTGATTTCACGGTTGAGGGGTTCCCCATCTTTAATGCTGTACCTGTGCATAACGTAAAGGTAGCTAGGAATATTCAATTCTCTTTCCTCTTCTGGGTTGTAAAATTGATTCAGAAGTCAAATACTTCACTTTAGATTAAAAAAATAAAGGCTTATTTTAGATCCTATAATATTATATTTGGAAAGAAAGTATGTTTCGTTCACGAATATGGTTTCTTGAGGCGGATAGAAAGCAATTGATAACTATAGCAAAAAGAAATTAAGATATATCGATATATAGTAGGAATAATTTTATATTGATACGTTTGGTACACTGTATTGAATTGGTGGGATGAGATTATGAAGGATTATTTTAAGGTGGATTAGGAGGATGGTTCTAATCCGTTGTTTGGTGTTACATTGTATTAGAATAACGTACTAGTAGTGAAATACTAAAAAAATTATGACAATATTTTTTAAAAAGGATTTTTATTTATAAGTGAATTTTTTACGTATATGTAAATTTGATAATTATAAGTAAATTTTATACTTAAAAGTACTTTTTTAGTTATAAGTAATCTCAAGCATCATCACGAGAACAAAATTTTGCTTACTCAAACCAATGGCGATGTGCCGCCAAAACGATGAGGCCAACCCACTTAGGCTCGCAGCGTAGTCAACAAAGCTTCTAAGAGTTGGGAGGAACGAGAGCGAGACTTCTCGGGTCATCAACCACATTAGCCTTTTTCTAAGTGTCGTATCCTCTTTGTCGGCCTTTCTTTTCTCATCAACCCGTATCTCAATAAATGTTTTGGGATCTAAGTTCTTCAAATGATTGGGGCCGAAGACGTTTGGGGGCAGCGTGAAGAGCTATATGACCACTGCTAATTTACCCGTGAGATCAGATGAACCTCTCTCATTATCCTATTAAGATTTTAGGGTTGATCTAAAATGAAACCAGAAGATTGTTAGTAATTAAAAGAATTTGAAAAAGTGCGAGCAATTGAGGTCACAGAGAACAGGTTTGCACGCACTATTTGGGCTATATGTCGAACCTCGACAAGCAACATGTTCTTCAAAAGATGGCTAAATTTCAAATATACATCTTGCATGTCATCAATTGCTAGGATCCTGATACAGGACGAAAACGTGAATGATAATGTGTCTTGATCGTAACACACGAACTGATGTTTGCTCCAATTTCGCACGAACGGATGGAGCAAATTTCGCACGAACGGATGTAATAACTATTCGGAATCCACCAATAAATGGGAAACTAATTTATTTTATTAATTAAGAACTGAATGAATTATTTTTACAACAATAAAGCATATTTATTAACTTAAAACAATTCCTAATCAAAATAAAATTCTTATTCTATATACAAATCCAAATAAAGTAAAAAACTATTAAACAAACCTTGATAAAACTAAAAACTAAAATACTGTAAAAATGATGAAAATACCTTTAAACTACTACTAAAAAAAAAATCTCTAGACGACGGAATTTGACCCCCAAAAGTTTAATATCGTCATAAAAAAAATGTACAGTTCCGGATTGTACTCATAGATGAAAATTTAACATTCGAGCTGAAAGTTATGCATACTTTCTTTCTCCTGGTTTTTTCTCTCTTTTCCAATTATTTATGATTTTCTCTTTTAACTGTCCAGCATTATTCTATTCCACTTAAAACAACTTGACCATGAGTTGTCATCTAGATACAAAGACCTTTGAGAGGAAAACTCATTATTTGAATTTGTAATGGTCAAAAAACTTTTCCCATCCACTTTAGAAGCTTTATGTACTCTTCCTGTTGGTGCGACCATAATATTTTTGTCATTCAACTTAAACTTGTAGGTATTCTCTCTACCTTTATTTACGACATCCACATCAATCTGCCACGATCTGTCCAATAGAATATGACGCGCATTCAACTGAACAAGATTACAAATAACTTCTAATTTGACACAAGTCTCAATTGACAAAGGTACCTTACAAATTTAAATAACGTAAATGATGAACCCTTCTTAATCCATCTAATTTGATATGGATCTGGATGTGGTTCGTTTGACAACTTCAAATGATGCATCAGCTTTTTCGCGGTCTAATTCTCACAACTGCAACTATCTATGATCTGACTGCAAACAATATCATTGGTCTGAAAGATCTTTTCACCCTAAGTTAAATCTTCGTGCTTGGGTAAGCATAAGATTTTCTCCACAATACATACAAAATCTATTTGTTCTTCTCCACAAACTTCATTGATGTATTCTTCATCTTTCTCTTCCTTATCCCTAACATTTGATTTGCTTTCTTCTACTACAAGTCTCCTGTTATTTTCTCTTCAAACTACAGGCTCTGCAATCCATTCATGGTTATTTTCCTCATTACTAAGTTGATGATTCTGCCTATTATTACCAATAACCAGTAACAAGAATTGACGGATCTCTCCGATCTTAGTAGTAAGATAGTCAAGCCGTTGATTTGTTGCGTTCAAATCTGTCCTAGTAACTGGTATGCCACTAATGCTTATGAATCAAATATATAGGGACGGAAAATTTGGCTCTAATACATGACAGAAACGTGAATAATAATAAAGGTGTCTTGTTTGTAACACTTAGACAGGTGTTTGCTCGAATTTCGCTCGAAATGACGTGATAACTAATTAGAATCCATCAAATAATTATTGGAATCCACCAATAAACGGGAAAACTAAAATATTGTATTAATCAATAGTTGAATGAATTATTGTTACACTATTAACCCGTATTTATAGTCTCAAAACAATTCCTAATCAAAGTGAAATTCTAATTATATATACAAATCCAAATAAATTAAAAAACTATTAAACAAACATGAATAAAACTAAGATACTGTAAATATGACGGAAATACCCTTAAATTGACTCAAAAATGAAAAGAAAAAAATGCTAAAATATAGCTCTAAACTACGGAATTTGACCCCAAAAAGTTTTCATAAAAAAAAATATGCAGAATCTAAAAACGCTTTCGAATTGTTCTCACGGACGAAAATTCATCATTTGAACCGGAAGTTGTGCATATTTTCATAAATTCTCCTAATTTTTTTTTTTTTCCTCTTTCTCAATAATTTATAATTTTATCCTCTAATTATATCCTCTCCATGGAACGAGTCAGCTTGACAGACCTTTTTTCATCAAATATCATATCATATTCATAAGTAACGAGGACCCACCATGCGGTTAGGTAGGTCACTGATAAAAATGTTGTTTGTATATTACCGTGAGATAAAGTTGCTTCATTATCGTTAAACAACTACATTCATGGACAATTTTTTCCGGCAAATCAAATTAATTGAACTATTTAGTTTTTCAATATTAGTAATCGTTCGTGATCATAATATGTTTTTAATTGTTATTTAACTAGTGCTAAAAAAATTTAATGTTTAATAGTTTTTATTAATTTATTTAATGAAGAAAAATCCATCGGTAAACTAAGTTTACAAGATAATATATATATTTTTATATAATATTACTTATTAGGTCTAGAATTTTCGTCAGTAAACTAGTAAGGTTGTGATGCTACCAAAAGTTGCACTTGTTGAATTCCGAGCTTGACGACTGAGGATGAGCACGAACGAGATCTTTCGGTACCTGAAACAAAGGCGTCGATGTGCATACTTGTCGCTCCTCCAATACTTAAGTCAGAGAGAAAATATGAAAAAACTTTGATACTGAAAATTGTACGTAAAAACGTACCTGAATAATAATCCATGGTTCCATATTTATAGATTTAAGCAGTGTATTCCTAATAGGACTTGACTTTCTAAGTGTCCTTATCCTTATGAATTCTTCTAGAGATGGGTATTCGACTGTAGTAGGTCTAATTAGACTAGGGCACTCAGCGACGTACTCCTTTCAGACATAGGAGTCTTAAGTTGAGGTGTTTGAATAGACTTGGAATTCCTAGGAGGTATATTTGATCTTATGCATGAAGAAACCCGAGCCATGAAAAAGGGGTAACGGTCCCGAGGACACAACAATCACGAGGACTATTATCATTCACAAGGGAAAATGGCCGACATGTATGCTCGAGCATCCCCATATTGCTCGAGCACTACAAGCTAAGCTCGAGGTAAAAATACGTGCCCAAGGAAAAAAAGAAAGCTCGAGTTTAATATGCTCGAGCATATGGTATCCATATCAGGACTCAGGTTGTGATACCAATTTCCTCTTTTGGGACAATGATGAATAAATGGAAAATTACCTAGAAACCTACTTTTAAAGATTAATTTTCAAAAAGCAAGGGAATTAATTTTAATTTCACAATTAAGTTTCAATAATTATAATTAATAAAAAATTAATTAAACCTAATCTACAAAATTCCCACCCCACCCCACCCCCGCCCCACTGTCCCCACCATTCATTTCAAATCTTAGGGTGTGTTTGAAAAATATTATTGAGGAATGAATGTATTGGGTCGGTTTCAAATAAGTTTGTGTTTTGAAGCTTGGGGCTTTCTTTGGTAGCAGCTCAACGCGCTTTTGCCTTTATGAGTTAAAATTTGAGAAATCACTTAGACCATTGGATTGAAGATGTGATCAATGGCTAGTAATGAGTGTATAAAACTATAAATAATACTCTTTATTGCCATGTTAGTCACTTTTTCCTTCCGTTGTTTTAGGTTGTGGGTTTTCAGATTGTTCTCTCTTCCTTCCTTCTTATTCTTCTACCAAACCTCTAATTATAAGTGTGATCTTTGGGTTTCTCTTCTGAGATCTTATTCATTGTATGTGAGGTATTGAAGAGGGAACATTGGATAATCCATGTGGTTGCCTTTTAATCGGTAAAGGTGCGCCTAGATCTAGGTTAGGGTTTTGAGTGTCATACATACAAGTACAATTCTTTATGAGTTTGAGCCCCAATATTGTAATGATATCCATTTTTTATACTTTGGATTTGAATTTTCGAAAGTTTGAATAAAATCCAATTTTCATTTTGATTTTCTGTAAACGACATTGAGATTACAGTGATTACAATGCGTTTGGTTTGATATTTAGCATAATAAAACTAATAATTGATAGCCCAAGAATAACTAATCGAGAGTTGGGTGAATTGGTTTTTAAAACTTTTTCGAAGAATTAATCTAAATTCAAGCAAGTAAAGACTAAATAAATTAATTCAAATAGTAAGTACAAATATAAAAGTGATAAGTAAGGGGGAAAGATGATGCAAACAATATAATTGTGGAGATTTGATCCAACGCAATGATCTACGTCCTCCGTTACCAAGCTCTCCTGCACAAACAAGGTCTTTTCACTAAGTCGATTGACTTACAGTGCAATCCAACCCTTTACAACGCTTCCGGTGACTTACAAACAATGAACATCAATTCTTATACAATGTTGAGTTTTACAGGACCTCAACACGATCCACACTATTGAGCTTTACGAGATCTCAATATGACCCCACGGTGACTTACAACAAGGAGCACCAATCGTTATACAATATTGATCTTTAAGGGACTTCAATACGACCCACACTTTATCAAAGTGATTTTACAATGAAATTTCTCTTTTGATAAATAATACAAACAAATTAAGTACTAAGAAAGACTAACACTTCAATAAATAATAAATGATAGCTCAAGTGTTAGATGAAATTTTTTTATGAATATGATAGTAAAAAATTAGATTCAATTAATCAAAGTGTTTTAATGAGAATATGAAAATATAAATAGAATATAGGTTCAAAAATCTTCTTAAAAAATATCTCTCTTTTAATGGATGATTGTAATAAATTAAGTACTAAGAGAGAAATATGAAACTTTGATGAATATGATGATTTTACAAGTTTAGTTCAATCAATCAAAGTTTCAATAAGAAGAAGAAAAGATTATGCAATGTAAGTGCAAAATCTTCTTCAAAAATATACCCCTCTTTCAATAAATAACTTTTGAAAAATTAAGTATTAGGAGAGAAATCAAAAGCCTTGATTAATATGATGTTTACAAGTTTAATTCAATCAAAGTTTGAATATGAAGAAGTAGAAAACGTTTATGCAATGTAAGTGCAAGTATCTTCTTCTAAAATATATCTATTTTAAAATTGATATAAATAAATTAAGAAAAAAGAGAAATGAAAAACTTTGATAAGAGAAATGATTCAAGAAGTTTGATCCAACAATCAAATTTTTTACAATGAAGAAATAAATTTAAATGAATATAAAAATTTAAACTCAAAGAATAATTTTTAAATGAAAAACTTTGATGAATAGATTTTCAAAAGTTAATTTGATCAAAAGATTTTCAAAGCTAAATGATTTGATAATAATAAATGGGATGAGATATCAATATAATTTTGCTCAAAAGTATCTCATTTGAATGTTCTTAAGTATTGAAATGAATGGCAAGTGGACTGATATTTATAGCAATCAAATTGTCAAATATTCTACTGAATCGAACGACCCATCCGGATGTCCAGAACAGTACCAGACGACCAACTAGATGTTGCGGTAAAAAAAATTGATCGTTACGGATGAATCTCCGGTTCATCCATCCGAACATCCGAATGAACGAAAAATTTTCTATCAAATCAGACGCCTTGTTCAGATGGTCCGGTTCATCCAGACGCCCGATTGACCGTTGATTTTTTTTTTTTTTTTGGAGATGTGATCTAAGTTCAAGTATCACTTTGAAAAATCAATCTTACTTTTAATCAAAAATATTTTATGCAAGTGATATGAAAATAACTCTTCTTGCACAAAATGATTTTTGAACTATTGTCATTCATTACTTAAGATCAAGGTGTTTATACCTTTACATATGATCTCGAAACCTAATCTTTGATCATGTTTCGAAGTTTCTTTCATGTTTGGCTCTTAAACTCTTGATCTTGATCTTTATTGACGTTTGACTTTAATGCTTGACTTCGATCTTGACCTTCTTCATGAGTCCAATTTGATATTCTTGATTTTGATCTTTTAAGCTCTCATCTCAAATGATTTGACTTGAATGCTTAATTTTCACTTTAATCTTCATTTCGAGTCCAATTTATGATGTGTCGATTTTGGCAATATTTGATTGATTTTAACATTGAACTATCATCACTCAAATCAATTGTTAGATACAATATTAATCTTATTTATTATGATCAAAACATTAAGGATGGAATCAACCATAGGTCAGCACTTATGATACTACAAACGGCTCTTCAAATGAGGAAGAATCAAGGCGTAGTAAAAGGGCTAGAATATCTACTTTGTTTAGCTTAAATTTTCTAACATATATGGTAGAAAATGACCCCAAGACTTTCGATAAAGCAATATCTACACCAGAAGCACCGGATTGGAAAGAAACTATCAATAGTGAAATAGATTTTAAAATGCAAAACTATACTGGGAGTTAGTTGATTTACCTCCTGGAAACAACCTTTAGAATGTAAATATATTTTCAAAAAGGAACTTAAACCGGATGGATCCATTGACAAATATAAAGCTAGATTGGTTGCCAGGGATATAGACAAAAAGAATGACTTGACTTTTTTGATACCTCATCACCCATAACTAGAACCACTTCGATAAGGTTGTTAATTACTATTGCGGCATTACATAACCTTGAGATCCATCAAATGGATGTAAATGAAACATTCCTAAATGATGATTTAGAAGAGAAGATGTACATGGAACAACCTGAAGGGTTCGTCTTTCCTACTCACATACAAAATGTTTGTAAACTAGTTAAATCTTTGTATGAATTGAAACAAGCTCCTAAACAATGGATACAAGAGTTTAACAAAATGATGTTCTCTAGTGGATTTAAGATAAATGAGTGTGACTAGTGTGTATACATAAAACATACACGAAAAGCCTATGTGATTGTATGTCTATATGTACATGTTGGTAATGGCCAATAGTCACGAAATAATGCTAAATACCAAAAGAATGTTAACAAAACATTTTGATATGAAAGACTTGGGTGTGGTTGATATAATATTATGGATTAAGCGCTCTAGAACATCATAAGAAATTACACTTTTCCAATCTCACTACATTGAGAGTATACATAAAAGATATAATGTAACTGAGGAAAGTCTTGCGAAAATCCCTATTAACATAAGTTTACACTTAGTCAAAAATATGGATGAATGTATGTCACAACTAAAGTATTCATAGGTTATAGACAGTCTAATGTATATTACAAACTATACTCGACCGAACATAGCATTTGTCGTGAATAAACTTAGTAGATTCACAAGTAATCCAAGTCATAATTATTAGAAGGCTTTAACATGGGTTCTTAGGTACTTGAAGTATACTTTAACCTATGGATTAAACTTCACAAAATATCACGTGGTATTAGAAGGATATTGTGATGCAAATTAGATATCCAATATAAAATATTCTTAGTCTATTAGTGGTTATGTATTTACCGTTGGTGGAGCTGCTATAACATGAAAGTCAACAAAGCAAACGTTCATAGCTAGATCAATGATGGAATCAGAGTTTATTGATTTGGACAAAGCTAGAGAAGAGCAGAATGACTTCGTAACTTCTTAGAAGATATTTCATGTTGGCCAAAGTCGATACCTGCAATTAGTATACATTGTGATAGTCAATCGGCTATTGAAAGGGTTCAACGTAGCATATATAATGGTAAGTCTACATATATATGTCGTAAACAAAATATCATTAAGCAACTGATCTCTAATGGTATTATCTCCATATAGTATATGAAGTCAAAGAAAAATATCGTGGACCCACTTACGAAAGGTTTACCGAGAGATCAAGTACATTGTCTATCTAAAGGAATTGAATTAAAGCCTACTACGTAAGAATCTTTGTAATGGCAACCCTATCTTATCGACCAAAAATTCCAAGATCTTGGTTCAAGAGGACAACCAAGTTATGAAGATTCAATTAAGTACTTAGAAAAATGTTTCATAACTCATTCCTATGATAATAAAAGTGTTTTTTTTTTTTTTTTTGCAAAATGTTAAGGTTAAGATATCTTTTTAATAATTCTTATATCCTAATTAAGTCAAGTGAAGTAGGGCAGAATACTCTTAATAAGAGGTCACCTATGTAAGTGTGAGATGAGGCTGTCTCAATTAAAATCGTTCAAAGTCTGAAATTTTCTAAACAATAATGAAACCCCAAGAGTGGTTCAAAACCAAAATGAACCAAGTCATGAGAACTATGAACGATTTAGGAAATAACCAACTCATGAGTATTATTATCTTGATTTACACTAACGGCTTAATGGTACAAGACATCACGTTCATCAATTAACCAAATAAATCCGATAATATTTCATTAAGAAAGGTTCAAAGTCGGAAGCTACCTTATTTGAAGCAGTATTTTTCTAATCTCTCTCTCTCTCTCTCTCTCTCTCTCTCTCCCCACAATGCATCATATTTCTGCATAGTATGGGCATATTCGAATTTTCATTCATGTGGAGGATCGTTGAAATTTGGTTTAGAGAATGGAAATTTAGCTAAGTATAAAACTTTAAAAATGACTTTGTGTCAACTTCTTCCAAATATTGAACTTCATCCAATCATCAAATTATAAATATAAATAGACTAACTTGTTTTACTCGTCGAGTAGATTGTCTGGTATATTTGGAATGTCAAAATCAATTCCGGATGAATGAGAAATTATAGTCCAAAATTGGATAGAAAAGAGGAAAAAATGGCCAGAATAAATGCCTAACTCCATAGCTAGCCTATCTCTCGAGCGACAGTCTAGTGACAAGCGTGCAAGAGAGGTTTTGTTGAATAGATGTCACTGTCACTCGAATGAGAGGCTAGCAACTACAAGTGGTGCTCTCCTTCGTGAAAGTTGCTGAGTTTGGGGTGTGACACTTCACTCAAAACCCCTCATCTTCTATAAATGAGACCTTTTGGATGCCCATTATGCATTCATATCATTTTGAATTGAGTATTACATCAAAGACTCATGCAAAATACTCTCTAAAAAGTCATTTAAAAAATATTTTCTTGTTGAGGAAAAATTTTCGTTCAAAGTTCGTTGTTACTTGTGGTTTGAAGTACTTCTACCACAACTTGTATCCAATGTATCTTGGGAGACAAGTGCCATAAACCGTTAACACCATTACATGTCAATTTTATCTTAAGGAGAATGTGTTTTCACTTGCCTTGAATTTCATTCTTCACTTTCTTTTTTTCTTACTTTCTTTCTTTTCATTTCTAGAGTTTATTTACGCTCATGCGAATTAAATTTAAATATTTCTTTTTCTAAACAACAATTTCAATATACTATCTACCAACACGATCTACAAAAGAATGGTCACCATATTTGTTAGAATTTATAAAAAATAAAAAAAAAGGATATTCCATAAAGTGATGAAAAGTGGAAAAAAAACTGTTGGAAATATCGAAGAGGAGAAGAAGGAGAAGAAAACAATAAATGAAGAATAAGGCTAGAGCACGTATGTGATACTTGCCTCCTCTAAAAATGATATTTGCCTCCTCTAGTACACTTTTAAGATTTCCGACACATAATTTAGAGGATTGACAAGCCTTCAAGAAAGAAACACAAAAACAAAAAAAAAATGATTCTTTCTAATTGAACTTGTTAAAAAATTTAAAGAAGGTTTGAAGATGTATTAGAATGTAAAAAATCAATTGTAGAAATGAATGATGAAATATTATGTGTTTTCTTATGTATGGAATTGAAAAACTATCACTTATTTATATATTTCTAACATTATACAATGAAAAAGCTCCAAACATTCGTGAAAAGTTGAGAATTTTCCACCAAGACACCAGAAATTCAAATAAAAAATCAGCCCAACGGCTACGTTTTTTAACCATGCCTATGCATGATTATATCCTTATGTATGCATAGTGGAAGTAAAATTGCTTCAATTTTCTGCAGACAACTTCTTGCACACATAAGGCCATTTGGCCTGTTCTTACCTATTGTTAAGCAAAAAATCACCAAACATTGCCTTCCAATTTTATCCAACATTTTTTTTTCAATTTCATCATTAATTCATTCATATTTCAACCCAAATTTTGACCAACAAACAATTATAATAATTATAACAATCCCCCACTTTTTTTTTTAAAATTTAAACATAATCACACATGGTAACACTAATGCATAAGAATTAGATATCTTTTGATTAGAATCTAATCACAGTGTAAATCTTACAAAATATTATTGAAATTCCAGGAAACGTGATAGTTTTGAACCAGTCATTCCTTATGACAATACCATTGAAATCACATACATGAGTGTTATGTTTTAAGAAGTTCCTCAAACTTGCTTAATGCTATTATGGCATTGCACTTATCCTATTCGTTGAAATTTTAAGAGAGAAGCTCTAACTCTTTATTGAGGCGGCACCACCTCGAAGTTCACATAGGTGAAATTCTTTCAGTATCTTTGTTACTTTTAGATATACTTGTATATCGTACACAACTTCATTAAAATCGTAAGACTCAGCACTATTTATCAATGATAGGATTTTGTATTACGTTAAGAATGCTGAAACTTATCCATTTATTGAATGACATGTTATTACCCTTTAGACCTAAATATTCTTGTTTAGTATAATTAGGTAAGGTTGCCATTATTGGTGAACTTTTAATCAAGGATTCTCAACCTCATCCATCTCGATGTTGATCTTACTAACTCTTTTATAAGAGGTTTAGTCAATGAATCAGCTAATTTCTCACTTGACTTAACATACGTAAGAGAAACTACTACATGCTAGATTAATTTTCTCACATACTCATGTCTTAAACTCATATGTCTAGACTTTCTATTGTATACTTCACTATATGCTTTTGCTAAGGTGATTTGACTATCACACAAGATAAGTATTGAAGAAATATCAATTTGCACCCAAATGAATTTCATAAAGAAAATCCTTAGCTATTGGGTCTCTTCTCTTTTCCTGTTTCGGCCGATGCTACAAACCCAGACTCGATTGTTGAGTGTGTAATGCATGCTTGTTTCTTAGACTTCCAAGAAAATGCACCTCCTCCGGAGTAAGCACCAAACCTGAAGTAGACTTATTTTTTCCAACACACGATATCCAATTAGCATCGTTATATCATTTAAGAATAGTCGGAAACTTTGTATTATTGTAGTCCAATATTTTTGGTTTTCTTTCAGTAACCAAGAACCCTATGGCCTTCCAATGTTTTGAACTTGGATTTCCAGTAAACATACTTAGTTTACTCATAGCAAATGCAACATTGGGTCTTGTACATTGTACCACATACATATTACTTCCAATTGTACTTACATATTCAATTTGAGCTATTGATCTTCCATCATTCTTTACTAACTTGATACTTGAATCCAATTCAATTGTTTGAACTTATTTATCACATTCTCAACATAATGTGATTAAATTAATGAATAACCTTTGCTATTCTTCTTAACTTTGATACCAGGATAGTGTCCACTTGTCTAAGATCTTTCATTTTGAACATGGAAGATAGAAACATCTTCATTTCTTTAATCACTTCTATGTCATTACTAATAATTACCATATCATCCACCTAAAGACATACAAATGTAATAATATTATCATATACTTTGATATACAAGCATTTATCAATTGAATTATAAGTAAAACCATATGACATAATAATAGTGTTAAATTTCTCATGCCATTTTTTATGGGCTTGTTTTAAAACATATAAGGGTTTGATTAGTTTGCATACCTTATGTTCATTTATTGGAAGAACAAACCTTTTAGGTTGTTCATATAGACCTCATCTTCAATATCTCCACTTAGGAATGTCGTCCTAACATCAATTTGATGAACATGTAAATCATAAATAGATGCTAATCCAAACAAGATTCTTATCGAGGTTATCTTAGTCAATGTAATCTATTCTTTGTTTTTGTAGATACCCTTTAGCTACTAATCTAGTTTTATAGGTATTGAGTGTTCAATCGGAATTATATTTCTTTCTAATCACACATTTACAACCAATGGATTTAGAACCCTTTGGTAAACCAACTAGTTTCCAAGTATTATTTGATATAATAGAATTCATTTCATTATTTATTGCATCTTTCCAGAATATGCAATCTTTAAAGACATTGCTTACTTATAAGTTTTAGGATCACTTTTGACTTGAAAAACAAAAGGATTTGTTCTTACAACATCCTTCATATCTCCCTCTACTAAGAATAAAGAAATAAGTTGAGAGTCTCTTTCATCCGATCCTAAACTTTTTTCTTTTCTAGTTCTTTTACTTTTTCGATGTTCACTTTCAACATCTTGTAAATGTCTCTTCTTGTGATTCTCTAGAAGTTGGAGTGTCTACATTAGTTTCATTTTAAGAATTTCTTGTTACCAATACATTCTCGAAAACTTCATATCCCTTGATTCTATTAAAGCATTTGATTTTATGTTTAGTAACCTATATTACTTACTATTTAAGCGTATCCCATAAAGGCATATTTGATACCTCTATGACCTAATTTAGTCTTCTTTGGATGCGTGTTTTTGCAATAAGCAAGACACCCCCACACTTTAAAATAATTAAATATTTGGTTTCCTTCCTTTCCATATTTCATATGGAGAAACTTTATCTTTTTTCAAAGGAATCCTATTTACTACATAAAAAGCACTAAGTAAGGCTTTAGCCTATAAGTTAAGTGGTAATTCGGAATTTAATAACACATCATTTATCATTTCTAAGTATGTCATATTTTTTCTTTCTGCTAGACCACTTTGTTCCAGACTTCGTGGTGCATAGCATTGATGTATTATTCCATTTTTTTTTTATAAAACATAATGAATTCATTAGAAAAATATTCTCCACCTCTATCACTTCTTAGAGTCTTTATTTTTCTTCTTAATTGATTTTCAACTTCTGCTTTATATGTTTTGAAGGCACTAAAAGTTTCATCTTTATACTTTAACAAATATAAAAAAGTATACCTTCCTCCTCAGCTTTATATTTGTTTCAAGTGCATCCCATATTCCCTTTGTTGAAGTGGTGTTAGTGTAGAGATCATATAATCAATCCGAAAGTACATTTAGGATGTGACTGTAACATATCTATTATTCATCTTGCCTCTTTTTTTCTCGAAACTTCTTCTGTATCTTCTTCTATTGCATCGATAATTGGTTCCAAGTTTGGATCAAGCATATAGAAGATCTCTAACGTCGTTAACAAATTTAAGTTTGTCATGCCATATTGTGAAGTTTGATCCATCAAACCTATCCAAGCGCACCAAATCTTGATTTATCAACTTTATGGTAGTCAACATAGTTTTCGTCTCCATTGTAGTAAATGTAAATATCGTTTTTAAATTGTTGAAAATGTCGAAGAGGAGAAGAAGGAGATGGAAACAAGAAATGAAGAATAAGACTCGAACACGTGTGTGATATATTGTCTTAAAAATGATATTTACCTCATCTAGTATGCTTTTAGGATTTCTAGCAAATAGTTTAGAGGATTGACAAGCCTTCAAGAATATGTATTAGAATGTGAAAAGTCAATTGTAGAAATGAATGATGAAATATTATGTTGTTTTCTTATGTTTGGGATTGGAAATCTATCATTTACTTGTAAATTTGTAACATTATACCATGAAAAGGCTCCAAACACTCGTGAAAAGTTAAGAACTTTCCACCAAAAGACACTAGAAATTCAAATGAAAAATCAGCCCAACAGCTAAATTTTTTAACCTAGTGTACGCATGATTATATTCTTGCGTACGCATAGTAGAAGCAAAATTACTTCAATTTTCTACAAACAACTTCTTGTATACACAAGGCCATTTGGTCTGTGCTCACACATGATTAAGTAGAAATCACATAACATTGCCTTCCAATTTCATTCAACACCGTCTTCCAATTTTATCATTAATTCATTTATATTTCAATCTAAATTTTGAACAAAAAATAATTATAATAATTATATAACAAGAACCGCATCAGGAAAAAATAAAAACAGACAGAAATCCTTCAAAGAACAAAGAGTCTCAGCTTTCTTCAAACAAAGGAGAAAGATTTTTGATTATCGAGATATCACGACCAGCATGATCAGACAAGATTTTGCACCTTTCGTTTTTTATTTTCCTCCTCCGTCTCTAGAACGCTTGGCTTCCTTCTCTACTGTTTGGTTTTTGAATTAGTAGGATCTTTCTTATGTTTCACCTCTTCCACATCATGAGTCTCTTTTTGAGGCAAAAACCCCACTGGAAGTTTTTCTTCACCTTTTAGAACTATCACTCAGCCAAAGGAAATCTGAGCTCCAAATGAAATTTTAGTTAAATTCTTCCTCCTTATTTCTAGAACTTCAATGGCGAGCAGGGCCGAGCCATGAAGGAAAGGTTGTCAAGATTTGAATATGTAGAAATAAGGTTTTCGCATTCCCATTGTTTTTATTCATCTCTATTTTTCTCCACAAGCAGTACCTCTTGATCAGCATTTTCATTTTCATACTTTCCAGCATATTTCTTGTACCAGAGCATCACAACAAAAATAGATTCTGGTAATTCAATGTCTTCTGCTTCCTCAAGAACTAAGCTTTCCGTAGAGCTATCCTTAAAGGCATGTACGATATTTTCTGCAAAGGAGTCTTGACCTTTATTTTCTTCGTCCAGTTAATCTTCATATCCTTCTTCATTGTCAGTGTCATGAAGTTTTTGTAAGTGTTATGCCCTAAATTCAATCAACTTTGAACATAAACATTTTTAATATATATATATAATTGATGCATATTTATGGCAATATCTATTACTTAATTGAATTAATGTTCTAATAAATTAAATAATAAAATCTATAGATTCAAGTCTTGGAAATTTATTAATCACAAGGAGTTGTGATTGTTAGATGCAAATTACATACGACTAAATCTTAAATCATCTGTGGTTGTAATAGCGAGATACGAATATCGTTGTTATAGATAGACCATCACGTGTGGTATTTCTTAAAGTAAGTAACTGATCTCACAAGCTAAAATGTAGGATTGAATATTTTGTTATAGAACAAAACATTGGAGATCAGCTGGGGAGATTCCACATTGATAACTATTTTAGTGTCAGTGGTTAATCTCTATCATTCGGCAGGTCCTTTAACTTGAGGTCATCATAGTACTTTATATGAAAACAATCACACTTTAGTGATGTTAGATGTTACTCTACCCAGGCTCGCTAATACGGCATTGTTCAGGTATGTTAAGAATCATATGAAAGTTGTGAATGATCAATAGAAGATTCTTCACTCTTAGATAATAAGAGATTATGATCTACATTTCATTCAGTTAAATTGATAACGAAATCCTTGGCCAATGTGTACTCATAAGTCAAAAAAGGGATTTTGATTTACATTGACTTAATAGGGGAATGAAATAAATGATCGATAATTAAGATTGACACACATCCATACCTTGTAATTGATTAAATCATATTGACGAAAAGATTATAGTTTCACGGTAAATGAACAAGCTTGGTTTGTCATACCACGTGACATTTTTCGTCACATGTATTGCCTGACACATTGTTAAATATCAATCTGGACGACGAATGTAAATTGGTGATAAATTAAAAGTAGTAGATAAATTTTGATTAGATCAAAATAATAACTCACATCGTTAGGTATCGTAATTTGGAAAATGATGGGGCACACAAAAAATGAGAACAAGAAATTCACCAATTAACTAATTAATTGGTATTGAGCAATTAATTTATTGGATTGCTTGTTAATATGCATGAATTAATTAGTTGAATTAATTAATATATTGACCAAATTTAATTAATTGGATTAATTAAATATTGGACCGAGTTACATTTAAAAAACGGGTCAAACTCATTTGAACTTATATTAATAAATCATTATGGTTTCAGAAAAATAGAATTGAACATAATTTATTATCTTACTAGTACAAGAAAAAAGAAATAATAATTCTCTTATTATTGTTCCATGTGTGGGAACAAAAAATAAAAAAATCTTGTTCCTTATGTGGATTTTCATTGAAAACTGGATAATTGAACAACTGTGGATTGTAGATCGTGATTGTTTGTGTTCTAAAATTAGCAAAGCGATTTGTAGAATTTACAAAAGGTATAACAGTTTCTTTCTAAACATAAAGAAGATTCTTGGTGCAAATTAAAATTCATTTTAATTTTCGCGTGCATGCTAAGTAAATTTCAATCAGTTTTAGCTGCATTATTAACTTTGTGTAAGAGACTTGAAAGTAATGTATCTAAAGCAAAGTACAAGAATGGTATTATAAAGATATGTTGCAAACTCAACCCGATGGTTCAAAAAATGTAAGAAAATTTCTTATTTGGTTAATTAATAACAATTGTCATAATTTATCAAAAACTTACCAAGTTAACCTGGTCATCCAAACGACTACGAACTCTAGGCTTCTCATTCAAGCCTAAAAAGTTAGCCTCGTTTTTTTATTCATCGGGTACACCCAAATCAAGGCTTCCCATATGGACAACCTTGGACTCTCGTGCCGTACTTGATGTAATCCATGATACGAGGGCAAGTTCGGGTAAGGATCCATTGATTGTTGAAGAATGACCTATAACTAGTTGCGAGCGAAGCGAGTCAAGAAGCAATAAGACTACTTGCTCAAATCACGGTAAACAAATTATTGATCATGACAAACAAATAGACAAGTTTTATGTTGGGCATAGGAGATGAAACAAAGTGGAGTAACTTGATTCAAGTAATAGATGGAGAGACTAGAAAGAACAACTTTGTGACCTCAAAGTTGTTCAAGGCATACGGTCGCATGCCCCTGTACCGTGCCCACAGTGGAGGGGCTCAGATGATCTATGCGACCGCATTGAACTACACTATTTTAGCTTAATTCTATTTTCAAATTTTGCGCAATCTTCTATTTTAGTTAAAACTCTATTTTGTGGTATCTTTTGAATTTAATTCTGTTTTTACTAGGTTTATAGGGATTCCATATAAATAGGGTTATTATTTTCATTGTAAAGACATAATTATTGAGAGATTAATTCTAAAGCATTATTGATTTCTTCTTGTTCTTCATCCAATTAATTCTAACTTATCAAGATTATTTCTTATCGTGTTCAATCAAATCGAGTGAGATTTTTGAGTCTTGTAATTGCATGTCAACATATTATCGACGATTGTGTTGGTTCTTTGGTTCAATATTTTTTAATCAAGCTTAAACAATGATTCTTAGCTTTCTTGAGATTGAATCAATCTTGTGTGAGCTTCGTAGTTTCAAATGCTACGTGGGTTCGCATCAATACTCAACTTCTTATCGAGTTGAATATCTTAGTGGACTTTCCATGAAATTTGATCTCATGACGAAATCCTCTTCCAAGCCCTCCATATTAGACCCACATTTTAGAAGAATTGCTGTCATCTAGCATTGTGATTACTTCAGGATCTTATTTTACCCCTATCATTATTGATGAAATACTATACAGTGACTCATAAGAATCTTCGTTTACTCTGCCCTCCACCCTTGAAGCGCCATAGGTCTACCAGGCACAGTGTACAAATTGACAATGAAATCTGAACTTATATCAAAATTCCAGGCAATTTCAAATACATGACCATTGCATATATAAATATCAATACTTTGTGATACAATATAAACAGAAGAATATTTCATGGAAAAGTGAGGTCGAGACCGAATTTCAGAGTATCCATTTAGAGTTAGTCGTTATCTTTAGTTCTTATCATTTTCTAGAGTTAGTCATTATCTAGACTGAAGTATTTCTTTAAATGTGTTGTAAGCCTTAATGGCCTTAGTTGATTTTTAATTATAATGAAATATTTGACAAGTTTCTCTAAAATATTGTCTCTTTCTTGGCATTCGTCAGCGAATTAACAAGTTAAAAAAATTCTAAACCAATTAGAAAAGCAAGAAATCATAAACCAATTAGAAAAGCGAAATAATAAGAAGAATGTCGGATAATTTTATTATAAATAGAATAAAAGTTAGTTAATTATAATAGAATATTTATAGTAAGATTTTTAGTTGTAATATGTTTTATTTTTTATTCTTCTTTCTTGTTTAGAATAGAATTCTAATTTCTTTATTGTTTAGGATATGATTCTAATTTCTTTTAGATTGAGATTTTATTAGTTTCTTAATTTTAGCTTCCTTATATTCGTAAGATTAGAGAATAATCTTTCCTATATATACAAAAGTTTTTGTACACTTTTTTTTTTCATAATTCAGTTTCATTATTAAGTTCTTGATTAATCAGATATTTCAGTTTTTTAATAAGTGATGAATTCCAAATATTTATCAGGTTCGTTCGAACGAAGTCCGAGCAAACACTCATTCTTTTGTTATGAACAATACCATTTTATTATTCTTCACACTTCCATCCTACGTCATGTTCTTTACTATAATCTCCTGTTACGTTAGTTTCCCTCTAGCTTGAGAGGGCCATGTAGAACTATATTCAAACTCATTAATCATCGCATATTTTTAATTAATTTTCACAGCACTTACTTCAAATAAGAAAAAAAAGCCCATTCAAATTATATTTAATTTATTCTCACAAGGCAATACTTGAGCCCCTATTTGTTTCACATTATTTCAACAAGAAAATGATTTTTTGACCTTTTTTTTCAAAAATGTGCGGCCCATTATGACACAAAATGGTCAACTATTGCAGCTCACAACGGATAAAATTCTGCTTAATAGAAGAAACAAACGGGGGCTGATGAAAAGATGAAAGGCAACTTTGCTAAAAAGATCTTTAAGATCATATGCAAAACTTGTGAATTTCACTAAATTTCATGAAGTATCAGAACAATGAAACAATCCAAACCTTAACATCACGCTGTAGATGATTGAGATTAGCCTTTGGAATATGACAATACACAGAATCTCCCATCATGCGGTCTTGCAAGGCCATTTTTTGCCCTTTATAGTTACATAATCTTCCATCTACACAGTTTCCACACTCATCATCATAATCATCTGGTGCGTGAGCAGAAGTCAAGTTTGGGTTTGCAGTCGTTTATTTCGTTAGCATTGAAGAAGGTACTTAGTGCATAGAGTTTATTGTCAACTCGGAAACATGACCAACCACCAGAAGGTCCAGATGAGTATATCGGACCTGAAGTGTCCCGGACCATGAGCTGGAAAGTGGCGGACTTTTTCTTGTGAATAAATTTTTCTGTCTTCCCCACCCCGAAAAAACAAAAATTTACTACATTACATAAACAGTGATTAAAGAAATAAATGAATGTACATAAACATGAGTTGTACTCAAGAAAAACAATATATGTTCCACACCAGCTAATGATAATAGAAAGCAGAAAGGAAAGTAGAAATGACTCTGCTTAGCAAAATAAAACTAAAATGAAAGTCGCTTCTCTCAGTTGTAAACACGCCAAATATTCAACTGTCAAATACATTAGCATGACAATAAAATCAATCAGAGAGAACAAAATTGAAACTATAAATGATATACCATATAAAGGCTTTCTCATCTTTTCAATGTACGTAGATTGAAGTTTGTGCACAGGAACTCTAATCAAAAATTTATATGTTTCCACTACAAAACTCTCCTATTTAAACAGAAGAAGAAACATATCTGTTACAGGTTTTCAAATCCTAATGATAGTTTAAAATATTTTGAAACTCAGCTGGTTGCAAAAAGAAAGCAAAATTTTCGCCGATATTTTCTTGGTCAGTAAAAGTCTAAACGAAGTTGGCAATAATCTTCATCAAAAAGAAGTAATTGGTGGTAGTAAACCATAGTCATTGGTCGGGAAAATATACATTTTCCGACCAAGAAGTTTATTTTAAGTCTGGTGGTGATAAACATTGACTGACCATATTAGATTGGTTGGGGACAATCTCCTTTACCGACCAAGGAAATTTAAATTGTAGTCAGTAAATGTGATTTTATTTAAAAAAGAAACTGAACTGTACAATAATCAAAATGCCAAAACAGATTGATAGCCTAACCCGAGCACAATGCACCAACAAGAATTCAAAATCAAGAAATATTCGATCATAATCAGGAATTTCTAACAAAAAAATGTATCACATGGCCTGAGATCAAACACGGTGATCATGGAACTATCAGTCCATATTTTAGGCAAGGTCATGTTTTTTATATCAGTGAACTAAGAATGTATATAAATTTGAATATGAATATTCAGCAACATATTATCCCTATTCTCAGCCTCCCCAACCCAAAAGGACCAAAATTTTGTCTACGGTATATTTTTGTTCAAAACTCAAGACATTAAATTTTTACAATCTTAAAGATCCTATTATTAAAAGCATTGAGACGAGCTCAAAGTCCATGTCAAGGCATGATAGGAATGTAAAATGCATATTTTTCCCTCCTTATTTTGTGTACTCATATAATTAATCAGTGCCAAAATGTACTCATTACGTTCATATTTTGATTTAGGTGGTAATTCTATGGATATGGCGTAATTTTGNGATCCTATTATTAAAAGCATTGAGACGAGCTCAAAGTCCATGTCAAGGCATGATAGGAATGTAAAATGCATATTTTTCCCTCCTTATTTTGTGTACTCATATAATTAATCAGTGCCAAAATGTACTCATTACGTTCATATTTTGATTTAGGTGGTAATTCTATGGATATGGCGTAATTTTGGAGGAAATAAGCGAACACGGGCTAAAATGAAAGAAAACGAAGTTTAGGGACTGAAATGCAAATATTCAAAAATTATGTAGAACCTCACGATGAAGATTTGAGAGTGTTAGGAGTCAAATGGATGAAAGAAGACATCAAAGGGATGAAATATCGTCAAAGTATGATCACATATCAATT
>CAIGRP010057118.1:0-35034 GCA_903798385.1 Fraxinus cuspidata
TCTTCTTAAAATGAGAAGAAATATTTTTTCTTTTTGATCTAGATGGAGGAATGATTTATTCAAGACCATATTGTTCACAAAACGATCCAAGTTCTTTACGACTATCATATCTTTCTGATTCCATTTTGGCTTTGAGTTTGAGATCTGTACAGAGAGCTAATCCTTCTCTATTGATGAAACTTATTAGTTCTCCATATGTAAGATCATTATATGGAATTGAATTATCATAATCTCTTTTGATAGCATTTCGAACTTTTTCAGCAAAAAGCTTTGAAAGTCCAGCAATAAATCTTTCTTTCCAATAAGATTGTTCACAATTAGAAAGAAGTAAAACACGAGTAATGAACATATCTTTATACCACCGAAAATCTTGAAGAGTAGGACAATTGAGATTCATTAGAATTTGAAAGTAATGTTTATGAATATCAGTAAGAATACCGATAAAAAGTTTGATGACAGTGTAAATAAGAACATGAAAACTATTATTTTTGCCATATTTTGTAACAGCGTTAGCAATTTGATTTCTATCTTCTTGAGTAAGATAATTAAACCACCAATTTTTTAGTTGTCTAGAAAAACCAAGGACAATATTATTTGTGGCTTCATGATCGTCAACTCCATAAGTAACATAGGCATTTACACAAATACCCATTTTTTCCAGAAGCTGAATGATTTGATATTCGGATAATCCATCAATATTCCATTCATTGATAGAATCAACATTAAATTTGGCTTGAGTTTGCAAAACCTGATTGGGAAATCCTTCTTAGTCCAAACACGCAACCATCGTTATCATGTCTCCATCAAAATTTAATGTGGGCACATGGACAAAAGGTATTATGGCACACTATCATCTCCATTAGCACTGGCGCTTGCTCACGGTGGTCGTCGAAGTGAAATTTAACCGAGGCTTTTCATGAAGCTAGTAAGAACGAAGTCAAATTTCATAGATCACTGCATATAACTTTCGAATTTCGCCATGAAGATGTTCATAAAAAATGACCCATATCAAACCACACTAGGACAATATAGTGCTGGTGAAGTGAGGGCCTTGGCGTTGCTTTCTGGGTACTCCTTTTTGGCTTTAAAGTAATATTGTAGTAGGAGACGTAATACAAAAAATCAAACATTTTTGTAGCAGTTCCATTTTGAGTATTTCCCAATGGTGATCTCGTTTTGGCAAATAGGTATATAATATGTTTGGAGTGGCAGAAGTTCATGTTTAGATGTATGGGATGTTTAGGAGGCATGATTTTGATTTCCTTTGACATGTGATTTTTTGTGTTTGAATATAAAGGCAGAAAGTTTTGTAGCAGACATGATAAAATGAAGTGATAACCCTTTTCTTCTATGTTTTGTATTCTTCCGAAAGGTATAAGAGAACACGTTGAAATATTGCATCAAGTTGCCTCCTAAATACTACCACTTCTAGTCGCCATTTTCATAGTTGTTTTCTTCTTCCATTTACCGACAATAACCATTTTTCATAGTAGATTTTTCAACCGGAGTTTCTTCAACCCTTTGCCGGAAAGCTCCCCTTTTCAAAAAGATTTTCAAATGCTTCCGGTACCTTTCTTCCTCTTAGTTCTTTGGAGGTTGGTGTCTGTTTTTTGGTAGAGAAAACTGCCTGGAAAAAATCATCATTCCATGTTGCTGCCTTTGCTTTTTTTAGTAGAAATTTGACCGGATAACCATATTTTCCGATGGCCTTTGGATGCGATAATGACATGGTTAATGTACTGTTTCCCACAGATGGTGTCAATCTGTTGACCCCAAAAAATAAATCAACAGAATTCCTACCACGTCCTCTCCACGTGGACACCACTTGCACACTGAACACCCCGTTAGCAGGCAAATACCGTCAATCGATAAAAAGGTTCGGCGACTGTTTACACTTCGACGGTCAAGTCAACGGTCGGACGAAAGAAAAAGAGAGTGTAATAGAAGGAATGTTTGGATAGGGTTAGAGAACGTACCTTGAAATGAAATGAATCACACATGTACATGAAGTTTAAATGGGCCAAGTGGGCCTTATAAAATGGGTCCAAGTCCAAGCCCAATAGGAGGTAATTTATAAGTATAACAATTATTTTGAAAATGGTCTTACTTTAATCAAGAATCTAAATACGTGTACTTTTTTACAATGACTTAGAACTCAATTACATTGAGAGTCCATTTGCCAAAATCAGAATGTCAAACTCAGTAAGAGTTTTAAAGGGCAATTTTGTTACATATTAATTAACTTTGACATTATAGATGACATTCTTGTGAGTTGATAATTTTTGATATATTAATTTTAACAATACTTTAAAAAAATCAATGACACGAATTTTGACAACTCACACAATATCAACAACAATGTCGTATATGAATGTATATATAGATTAATTCTTTAAAGAAATGTGGTTCTATTGTCTTTTTGATATATTCTCGTACCTGAATTTTCTTTATTTTCAATCATGTATGTATCGTGTGAATTGTTAGGAAAGTTATAGGAGATTGAGAGACCGAGGGTTTGAACTTTGAGTTCAAACCCCTCAAACCCCTCTTTCTAACCCATTTCAATTGTTTATGGCTCGAGTATACACACCCTTCCTGATTTGAAGAGGATATTTTCATTTTATCATCATGCAGTCGAAGCAGACATTGCCTCTTCCCTAAGCCAATGGGCACCATAGTGATATAGTTGAGCACAAATATCATATAAAACAACAATAGAATACCATCCCAAAAAATCAAACTATGAAATATTAGTGTCCTCAAAACATTGTTAGACTACTTTAGAGAAGCAACACTTGTACTTCAGTCACATTGACTCTTCAAAGGCAGCAAGCCAAGGAAACAATTCTAGGGATAGAGAAGTAGTTGCCTATCCTGATTTTTATGTAAGTTTTTAAGCAAACTTGATTATCTCTTTGTTCATATGCCCAACAAATTCTTTATCAATGTTCTAACCCAATACATTGATAACCTTCCCGACCACAGTTTATGTGATGCATCTAGAGGGTGCTGTCCTTCAAGTACATACTTGATGGCCAATAAGTTGGAATAAGTAATAACAGAAAACAGTTCTTGCCTGCTCATCACCACTTCTAACCAGTATTTTTCTTAAAAAGCACTTGCCTGTGTCTGTGCTGTATCTATGCCTGTGCCTGTGAAGCATATTTCAACAACACAAGGATGAAAACACCTTTAATTTCTTTCGCCACTTGCAATTTTACAACCATAGTCATTTTCCAGATGAGGTACAATAATCAGACAGAAGTTTTTGTTCATTGCTTTGAATATATGTGGCCCATGCACCCTTTTTCTAATAACCCTTTCTCATAGCCAGAATTCAATAAATGAGAATCTTCCCCAGCAGAAAGTGACCTGGATATGAAGACATTTGTCACTATTTAGTAAGGTCAATAGTGGAACTCACACAATCATCAGCCATAGTTTTCTCAAATATTTCACCACCCTTTAATAGTCTCACCAATAGTCCCTACATGAACATGCACCATTACTGAAATGGTGGAATCGTTTTGAATCTCTTACCACAATTTCCCGACCCATGATTTTGGAGATCAACTGAATTGTTGTATGACAGTCTCCACAAATCCTTAGATTTTTTATCACCTGGATGGTTGTACCAGGAACTGAGTTCATAATTCCAAAAGCCACGGCTAGCTTCTCGCTGTGAACACTTAACACCATTCCTTTCTCCTCCTCGTCCACGTCATGTAGAACTGATGCCATATTTGGTATATATCCAGCTGCTTGCAGTTTCACAGATAATTCTTCCAAATATGCATAGATCTTCTCATGCTGAGGATGTTCTCTATCTCCAACCAGAAATATATGAACCCTACCTTTTAGTTCAACAAGACTAAATCCCGGTGGTTTAAGTAACCCGTGATTTTTCATAAATATTC
The DNA here is from genome assembly GCA_903798385.1 of Fraxinus cuspidata. Classification (NCBI taxonomy): domain Eukaryota; kingdom Viridiplantae; phylum Streptophyta; class Magnoliopsida; order Lamiales; family Oleaceae; genus Fraxinus; species Fraxinus cuspidata. The sequence continues at coordinate 3,918 of CAIGRP010057118.1, forward strand.
TCATTCTTTCAGCATCCTTCCACCTCCCAGCATCCGCATATACGTGTGAAAGCAAAACATAGTATCCAGAGTTATTTGGATCTAATTCAAACAATTTCCTGGCAGAGGTCTCTGCTAGCTCCACATTCTTGTGCATTCGGCATGCAGCTAGAAGAGAACCCCAAATAACAAAATCCGGCTTCTCCTTCATCTCCTTGACCAAATCATAAGCTTTGATAAGATACCCTGCTCGACCAAGGAGATCAACCATGCAACCATAATGTTCTACTCCAGGTTCTACATGAAATCTATGTTGCATTGCTCTAAGCCAATGCCATCCTTCATCAACCAATCCAGCATGGCTACAAGCAGCTAAAACTGATACAAAAGTAATGTAATTTGGTTTCACTCCAGCCCGATTCATGGCGTAGAAGACTTCAAGAGCTTCTTTGGGTCGACCATGCATTCCATAACCAGCAATCATGGCGGACCATGATTTAACATTCTTTTCTTTCATTTGGTCAAAGGCTGTCTTTGCCATCTCTAGTCTCCCGCATTTGCAATACATGTCAATAATTGAAGTACCCACATACACATTATCCTCCAAATTCATCTTTATGACCTACAAAATATTTATTTGAAGTAGGGAAACAGACTTAAAATAATTTTTTAATTTGAGAAAATCTCTTTTACTGATTTATAAGTTCTTCCCCCCTTTTTTTTTTTTTTGGCATACCAAGACTGCAAAAATCTGAAGTACCTGATCATGTATGCACTTGCCCACTTGCAGAGCTCCTGAATGTGCACAAGCCAACAAGACAGCAGATAACGTCACGGCATTGTATTCAACATCTCCATCTCTAATCATTGAGCAGAACACTTCAAATGCCTCCGCGGCCAGCCCATACTGCGCACACACTGCAATTATTGAATTCCATGAAATCACATCTTTCTCATTCATTCCATAAAAAACCTTCCTAGAAAACTCCACCAGACCACACTTGGAATATGCATCAATCAAAGTGTTCCCAACACCCAAGTCTCCATCCAATGCCCTCTTGATTGCGAACCCGTGAACCCCAGCTGTAATATTCTTCCCAGAAACACGTGAACAAGCTGACAAAGTCGAAACTATAGCAACTGAATCAATATATACTTCCTCCTCTTCTTTGTTCACACTCTCTTCAACTAAGAGCTCTTTGAAAAGCAACAATGCTTCATGGGGAGAATCATTCTGGACATAACCAGTAATCATCGAAGTCCAGGAAACGACATTTCTCAGAGGAATTACATTGAACATAGTTCTTGCATCCTTCAACTGACCGCATTTCGAGTACATGTCAATGAGAGCAGAGGATACAAAGAGGTCGGAATCATAACCAAAGACTAACGCTTGTTGGTGGGCTTGCTTGCCGGAGTTGAGATCACAAAGCGCAGAGCATGATTTAATAGCACAAGGAAAAGTCGAACGGTTTGGTTTGAGAGAGAGTTTACGCATGGATGAGAAGGCTCGGAGGGCTTGAAATGAGTCTCCACTTCGAGCCAACTCGGCTATGATTGAGTTCCAGGAGAAGACATTGGTCTTGTCTACATATTTGTTGAACAATGTTATGATGTTTGCATTAGTTGAATAATAGTATTTGTTCTGTACCGTAGAGCAAAGGGCTGCTAATAGAAGTGAACTCAATTTGAAGGTCTTCATTCATTGTCCAGCTGTCTACCAGAAGCCTGAAAAGAAACATCAACTTTCAGAAGATAAAGCAAGTAATGATAATGTCAAACGCCTAAATATAAACTAAACCTAGAAACAGATTGAATATTAGAAATTTCATTCCTACATTACAAATTATTGAGAATATGATTCCTGTCACGTCCATATTGGAATCTTGCATGTTACTTTTTAGTTGACATAATCAGATAAGTACAATTGGTTTTTTTTTGTTTTTTCAAAGTATAATTAATATTTTAAAGAGAATGACCAAGTCGCATTTAAAGTTCTCTGATTTATGGGAATAGCTGACCTCATAATCGTAATATTTTTCTCAACAAATTTGGAGTAAATGTACCAGATAAAGGAAATTCAACAAAGGGCTAGGTATTCTTTCACTCTTGGTATAACTCAAGAGGCCCAAAGAAATCAAAATTACACTTGCTCTTTTCCGAGGCTTCCTCTGAGAACGTAATTAGTACAAATATTTGAATTACTTGCCCACTTACTTCAGTTCCATCAAAGAGTTAAATGGAGGGAAATGACATCCCTATTTTATGAGCCTGGACTGAACCATTCATAAATTCTGCATTTGTTGCAACATGGTAATACGACAAAGAATTGTTAAGGCATCTATCAGCTCGGGTAAGGTTGCAAAATGAGCATGAATCCATTGATTTCAAGGCCATTTACAATAAATAATATGATCACTGTAATACAGGGTCTGTAACTATGAGGTGTCACTTTGAAATTTGAATGAACAATATCATCGTCCAACCTTGAACCTTTTTGTATAAACTGACAATTCTTGTGAATTTGATAATGGATGTTATATAAAAATCTGGAAAATGATATAGTATGACAGATAATATACTTCAAATTATTGCTAACTTATCTATTTGTTCCATTATGTATTAACTTCGAAATATCGAAATGTGCAAGGTCCAACATATAGCTCTCCTTTGTATGCATGCTCTAAGTTCATGCCCAAAATATATCTGCCACTGAAAATTTCCAGATTTCGTTTATTTGAACGGGCGCGGAAGTGCAAGAGATATCATCATTCTGTTTTAACTCTTCTTTTCATATATATGATTCTCAAGAGACTAGTCTAAAGAAATCAAAGGAGAAAAATGAGTAGCAATTTTATTCATCCGTAGAAACACTGCGAACCTATTTGGACAGCTTGATCAAAAATTTCAACAACCAAATATTCGTTTAATTTGTACAAAGTTGAACAATAGGCAGTAAACTAGTGATCATGGCTTCTGTTAACTAAAGAACATCTATATTCTCATTACAAAAGATTGAACAATGAGCAGAGTGCCTTAGTAACAAAATAGACTACAGACTTGTTTCAAGTCAGTAGAAAGTAGAATCAATATGTAAATGTAGAATTCAAAACTTTCCCGTTTCGTTTTTCGCAAATTCTATAAAAGCCTATAACTTTGAGTTGAAGCATTCATTTCATGACTGCATTGAAGAACACAAAGGCCTACATACCTTAACTTCGTCTGGGCTCTGATATTCAATGAGCACCTGACATCAGTCTGGATCAACCTCACAAGGAATCGAGCCAAGCATTCCTCTACGTTTTCCTTTAAATAATGTATGACAGCTGAATAGACCGCACAATGCAAAAATTAGTTTACAATGATAAACCCCGTTAAAGTATGAAAATATCAAATAACTAAATAAACTTGCCAAAATATGATGCTATTATTAATATTAGTAGTTTCATAAGAGCAACTAAAATAAACTAGAGTGATAACTGTCAAAAAAGTAAGCAAAAATATAGTCACGTTCTACAGAAAAGCAATATTTTGAACTAATAATCTTTATTTATTTATTTCTTTCTATAGATTAAATGTTGACAAACAACAAGCCACAAACAAAATGAAAATTACATGTTTCCAAAATGAAGAACATCAATACAATTCCCAGCTCCAATGCATAAAGTCATTCACATTAAAGCATTCTTGGGTATGTCCATTTAGTAGTTTTAGAACTTGATTTTCTTTCATTTCAATTACATTTATAAGACTAGAAACAAAGGTTGGTCTTCGATAATGCATTTTGCAAGCCTTAAATTATAAAACCTCTTTCAAGTAATAGCTAATTTGAAAGGAAGAGCTATTGGTGATGCTGTTTTGTATAAGATAAATGGAATAAAAACCATTGACAATATTTTAAATTATATATATATATATATATATTTAACAATGCAACAACGCAATATCTATCACATAATTAATCCTTACGGACTACTCCAATTTGAGCTTGAATTGCATAGAGAAATCGAAATAAACAATAGCACAGATTCAAAAACACACTGCAAAAGAGATTCTCAAAAGGAAAATAACTATAGAAACAAAAGGAGTCACCGAAAAAAAGTAAAACTCAGAAGAATTCAACCGGAACAACAGGAAAAACAAGAACGCGTCTTTGAAATTGAGTAAAGGTTGAAAGATTCGAGTCAGTTATCAGGTGTACCTCGTCCCAGCGAACTCTATTATTCGTGTGACGACACCTCAGATTTCATTAGGGGAAAGAAATTGGATGGAAATGTAGCAACGGATGGCCAATGTGAAGGACAAAAAGAGGGAGGAGCTTTGGGGGTTTACAGATTTTGCCGGAGGGTTTAGCAGCGAAAATCGAGACCGTCAAAACAAGAGAGAATATAAAATTTTAAGATTAGTCCCCAATCTACCCTACATGTAGTAATACGGTCCTAAAGCTTTAAATATGGACATTTAAATCCTCATTCTTTTTATTAGCAACCGTTCTTACGTTTGTAACTACTTACATCCATCTTTATGCATCGAGCCCCGTGCAGTCCACACGAGTGCGAAATAGTGACACGACCGAATGCTAACTCAACTTTATGCTATGCTATGCTATGCTGTGAGTTAGCAAGTGTAAGATGGATCTCCATTTTTTTCAAATTATATTTTTCCTTTTTTTTAACAACAAATTCTTTAATAAAATAATACTACACGCAATCAAATTTTTTTTATTTGTAATCATACATTCTCCATTAATCTACTACTCCAAAGTGCATTCTACACAAAAAATGGAGTTCAAATAGACCCTTAATAAGTAATTAAGTGAATTAAAAAGTCCGCATTATCGTTCTCACGAAAAACTATTATCTAATCGTTAGTTTAACTATGCCTATTTCAATGAAAACAGTTAAAAGTAGTTTTAATTTTTATCCTAAATATTTTAAAAATCTAGGAAACAATTTAAAGGTTCGCAAGTGGATAATTTAGGGTTTCATATGATGGTTAAAGTGTTAGAATTTACGAGTTCATTATAGTCATCCCCTTCATTTCAATCACTAAATTTGACAACAATTAATTACGTGTCTCCGATCGAATTCTTTTAAATTAATTAATTTAACTCTCACGATTTAATATATATAAGTGTATCCCTACCTTCTACTAAAATTTCAATTTTTGTTGCATGATCTAAACAAATAACTCACATTTAGGCTTGTTCCAACTAATTGTTTAGTTATATACTGTGGAAGAAAAAAATACTATAAAAGACTTGAGTACATCAGTGGATTTGAAGTAAAAATAAGGAAAAGTTGTCAATATTGAACCAAGAATTTTCTTTTTCTAAGCCAAAAGCTTCAAACCCTAGTTTCTTGATTCCCACCTTAATATTCCCTTCATTTTCTCTCTATTTTTCTATGGTGTAACCAATGTTTTGAAAATCGAACCGAACTTGATCCGAAAAAAGAAAAGAGTTAAGGGTCAAAAGGTCGAACCGAGATTAAATTAGGGTCGATTCGAAAATTAAGTTAATTAATTAAATAAAATTTTATTTGAATATTTACTATTTAAAATATAAATTACTATATAGATATAAACTTTAAAAAAATAATTTTAAGTTTAAGAGTATGATAAGTTTTTTCATTTGTTATTTATTTTTTACGACCATTTCATTACATAAATAAAAGTTGAAGGGCCCCAAAAAGTCATAACCTACACGAGAAATAGGTAGGCCCATGTTATAAACCTAAAATCTTATTCCATTTCATTGAGACAGTGCTTCCTTCTCATTTTCATAACGCGACTTCTTATTCTTGTTTACTCCCGTTAGCTAATTCCGGATATATATTATATATGTTCATATAAACTATAGTCTCTCACATCACTTGGGCAAATCAAATAAGCATAAGATCTTTTCTCTATACTTTATTAATTTTTTCATTAAAAAAAAAACTCAATAAAACTGTAACCGGTTCACAAGTTTCCGATTGAATAGATTACTTCACCGAATTTTTATCGGGTTTTGTTTCTCCATTTAAAATGATGTAACCAAACCAATTTACAGGTTTTCCAATCGAATCCAACCGTGACAGTTCAGTTTTCAAAACACAGGGTGTAACCCTCTTTTATGACACAAACAAGGTCTATTAGCTATTATTGATCAAGTCTAATAGCACTAATAAGTGTGCAAATATACAATTAGTCCCGATTTGGAATCCCTAAAAACTTTGATTAAATTTTAAGTCAAAATTAATAGTTAATTTTAACCACACATTTCGTATGATTTATAACTTTTCAATTATTCCATCAACTTTTATAAAAATTTGTTAAAAATCTAATTTTAATCTCCATTGAACGGGGGCTTATCAAATACTCACATATTAAGCTTTTGTTTGTTCCGAGCAACATTACCTACTTTATTTTTTTTTTTTGGTTAAAGGAGGGTGGTACATTTGAGATTTAATTAATACGTCTTCACTTGTAGCGGAGAATACCGTGGTTACATGATAAAATAATGAAAGCAGTAAATGAGAAAGTACTAATTTTCTTACAATGAAATAAATGATAATGGACAAAAATAAGAATAAAAAAAAAATCATATTCTAATGCTGGGCATGCCATGTCTATCAATCTGTACGAGTGTCTAACACGTCGTGGTAGGTCAGCTGCTCCATATATCTTATATCGCTGATGATCCCAACATTCTGCAGCAAGAGCATCTGCAACCCGATACCCCTTTCTGTAGATGTGGAAATCGTATCTCTATCGAATGATATGATGTCTATGATTTGTTTAAAAGTACTCTGAATATCCCATGATCCACCTCCTCTAATGATGCATTGAGTAGCCACTACAGAATCTGACTCAATCCAAATGTCTGAAAGACCGAATCCCCTGACTAGTAAAATCTCATCTAGCAAGATTACCTACTCAATGCACAAGCAAACAAGAATAAAACTCAAATATATTGGATAACTTGTCGTGTTGCCTCACATTTTTTAAGCTAGATGAACAATTCATAATAGGTTTCTAAGTAATGCTACCATAATAATTTTTTACTTATTTAATGCTCTATGGATCTGTCTTTGCATAGTCAATTCAGTCAACATTAACATACAGGTTGGTCACTTATTTTCCCACCCTCAATAGTTAAATATTTTCTTTCTTGTAGGATATAGATCCCAATCTTTGTTCTTCAATATCACACTTGATGTGTTCATTTTAAGGTTGTTTTCACTACCTATTCCCATCCCACTCAAATTTGATCGTATCTAAACAATAAAACAACTCTCTATATGTAATGATTCTCCCTACATTTGAGTATCTTAATTTAAAAACTCCAACTAGATTATCAACCTCACTAAGAATCTCGATATCCAAATTAACTATCCGAGGCTTAGCTAAGAAACGTAATGCTTATCAATATTGCAACTGCTTACATACTTCCACCCATATTTTTTCTCTTTTCATCCTTCTTTTTATTTATTTTTTTAATCTCACTCGTAGGTAGCTAATTTGCTTAAACATTAATGTTGCCAATGCTAGACTGTTTCTTATCTTCACTCTAGGGTAGGTAGCAATATTCAACACTTCTGATTTGTTATAATTTTCAATAAATGCCAATTTTTTGTAAACTTTCACATCTTTTTTTTTTTTTGTACACTATATATATTTTATTGGGCCAAGTAGGTGAAAATAAATACCTAGTTTATGGTTAATACATAGGTGCCTCTTGTTAGCCAAAAACACTGCATACAAATATTTAAGAACCACGGAATCAACACTTACCTAAATAGCTCCCAACATCGTATCAATCACCCTCAAACTATATACATTTTATTGGGACGAGCAGGTGAAGTTAAATACCTAGTTTATGGTTAATACCTAGGTTCCACCTGTTAGCAAAAAATACTATATACAAATATTTAACAACCACGAAATCAACACTTGCCTAAATAGTTCCCAACATCATATCAATCACTCTCAAACAATTCAAACTATCCTTTCAATTGACAAAGTGGTTGTGTTTTTTAATTATGATCTTAGTTTGAACAATTCAAGTTGAAACATTCATTCAGCCTATTATATCATTATAATCAACCAAAAAATACATTATAATCATACGACTGTTGTGCTCAAGATATTAGAATCTCATAGTGATAATTATAAAAGTAGCCAAAGGATGACCTAGTCGCAATTTATGAATCATAAACAGTTTCAAAAATTATTATCATTAGCAACTCACACAAAAAACTAATCAACCTCACTAAGAATTTAGATCCCCAAATTATATGTTCAAGGCTTAGCCAAGAAGCCTAGCGCTTTTCAATGTTGTCCCTAATTACATATGCCTACACATATTTTTCTCTTTTCATCATTCTTTTTATTTTTAATTTTATTTTTCATCTCAGTTTTTACTATATATTTCGCTCAAACATTGATGGTATCAACGCCAAATCGCATCTTCCTACTGTTTCCTCTCTTCAATCTAGGGTAGGTACCATTGTTCAACACTTTTGATTTGTTACGATTACCAATGCATGCCACTTTTTCCTACACATTTACCTCTTTATCCATATCTAGCTTACATGTGGATTGATGGATTTCTGATAGTTGGTGCTGCTGTGCATAAAGCCTTTTTAATAAAATAACTTTGGATCTAGCAATCTTTGTATCACGAATATTAATTATTCTCCTTTTTTGACTAGTGTAATGCCTTTTATTGGAACAAGTCAGTGGATCAGAACCTTTGTATGGTTAATACCTAGGTTCCCCATGTTAGCCGAAAGTAATCCACACAAATATTTAACATGCATGGAATCGACATCAATCTATATAGCTCCCGGCAGAAGAACAATCACCCTCAAGCTATCATTTCAATTGGTTAAGTAATTGTACTGCTTAATTTATGATCTTGGATTGAACAACTTAAGTTCAAACGTTCATTCAAACATTATATCAATGTAATCAACCCAAATAATAAATGATGATCACCATGACTATTGTGCTTAAGATATTACAATCTTGCGTTGATAAGTAGTTGATAAGTAAAAAAATAGTCAACATTGCATTATCTAGTTACAATTCATGAATCATAAATAGTTTCAAATAATATCATCATTAATCGACAAATCTATCCAACTCACAAATAGCTAATCAACCACACTAAAAATATAGATCCCCAAATTAAGTGTTCAGTAGTTGGCTATTTAATTTGTTATAATTATCGATGCTTACCGATTTTCCTACACTTTTACCTCTTTATTCTTCGACTAGTGAAATACCTTTTATTAGGACAAGTACATCGGATCAGACCCCTAATTTATGGTTAATACTTGTTAGCCAAAAACACTCCACACAACACGAAATCAACACCTATTTAAATAGCTCCAAAACTAGATCGGTCACCATAAAACTTTCCTTTCAATTGGTTAAGTGGCTATATTTTTCTGATTTTGATCATAGGTTGAACAGCTTAAGTTCAAACATTCATTCATTCTATTAAATAAATGTAATCAACCCACAAATTACATGAGATCATCAAGACTATTGTGCTCAAGATATCACAACCTCACATTGATAAGTATCAAAATAGCCAAATCGCCATCACCTAGTCGTAGTTCATCAATAATAAATGGTTTTAGATAATATCATCATTAACCGACAAAGCTATCCAACTCACACAAACATCTAATCAACCTCAATAAGAATCTATATTCCAAATTAAGTGTCCAAAACTTAGCCAAAAAGTGCATTGTTTTCAATATTGACCTCGCTTTCATATTTCCATACATATTTTATTATCTTTTCATCATTCTTTTCATTTTACTTTTCCATCTCACTTGTAGGTAGTTATTTCGCAAACATTGATGTTATCAACACTAAGTCGCTTCTTCCTACCATTTATTCTCTCCATTTTATGATGGAAAGCATTGCTCAACACTTTTGATTTGATATAATTATCGATGCATGCCACTTTTTTCTACACTTTTACATCTTTTTTCTAAACTAGACGAATAGGCAGTTGCGGATATAGACATTTCGAGAAAGGGAGAATAATCAAACTAACAAAAAATTTGCAAAAAAGTTAAATGTATTCGATATCTTATTAAAATTTTCAAGCATTTCATCCCTGACATCCTCGACATTAGTTTCAATCTGAACATCCCCAAACATCAAGTTCATCCCTGTCATTCCCAATATCCTCGTCATCCTTTTTATCTCCAACATCAGTTTCATCCCTTTTATCTCAAACATTTCTTTCGTTAATATATTGCTCATCACAAGATAAAGCATATTTACGTTTAAAATATCTTTTCATAACTGATATAATCAATGAAATAAAACAAACTCAATACAAATAGAATAAAGAAATTATCAAAGCAGTAACTGAAGGGAATGTTGAGACATAAAGTGGTTTAATTAAACACATGGAAGGGCAAAATAATCCCCATTCCACTTATAACATCCGAAAACAACTTAAATAGCCATTAGAATTGAATTTAGCGGCTAGAAGTAAGTTTTTTTTTTTTAAATTTGGAGACTAATTAAATGTTGACCAATAGTATAGGACCATAGAGCAATTTCTTTTGTACACGAGCAGATTTTTTCCTTGGCTAAATCTTAGTAATATGATTGCATGATTGATTTAACTATTGTATGTCAAATAACCTAATTAATTGGTTAATTATTATAATTAGAGAAACTTTCATTTATTAAAATTAGAAATTATTAAGGCTTGTGTAATTAGCAATCTAATAATTTTATATGGTATGTTATAATATTTAATTTGGCATAATTTAAATCAAATGTTTAATTACATGACAATAACTTATTCGTAGCAATTATATATTTATTAATATAGTTAATTGGGTAATTAATTGAGTGATTGATTACACTCTATATGAAAAAACGTGTGGTATTAATAAGGGAATGAATGTTTGTACCAAAATAGGTAATATAGTCAAACCTTAAGAGACCCCTATTTATACCCCCTCACATCACTTATACTCACACACAACTAAGCTTGTACTTTACACATTCATTTCTCTTAAATCATCTTCTACATACACTTTCACATTACAAAGTTTAGCAAGCACGGTGTCCAAGGAATTTTGGAGTGAAAGTCTAACAAAATAATTTCCTCGATTTATTTTGATCTTCTTCCATACAACTGTAAGTGTAGTAGTAGGGATTATTATTTCATTATTTAAATTATGAAAATTTATGTTATGAATATGATGATACGGAAGTCCAAGTTATGATTATAATAATGGTCCTATATGTGTATGTTCAAAGGATCAAAATTTAGTAGCACTACACACGAGAATTATAGCCACAAAGTTCATATTTTAATTCCCCTTGTCTCCATATGCATGTTATGATTTTTCGTATTTAAATATGAGATGGAATTCGTTATTACTTATTTATTGAAATTTATGTCTCACACGTATATGTTAAACCTATTATATGTAACTAAAAATGTGGGTTTGAGGCGATCAGATGTGGATTGTGCTTGTGTAGGTGAAAAATGAAGAATAAATTATGTACTTAAGGATTTTAATAACGTTCACTGTATTTCTCTAAAAAATTTTAAATCCTCGCATGTTAAGATAACATTATCCTTTTTTTTAAAATATGAAAGTACTCTTTTTCGGTATATGTATAATGATTCCAAAGGTAAAATTTGGATAGTTACAATAGTGTATCAAAGTGGGTCTACGTTTCTGTAGACTGATTTTTTTAAAAAAAGAGATATATTATATATTTTTATTACACAAATAGGTTTTTATATAAAAAAAGATCATATTGAAATTTTATTACATCACTACCACGCGATGCTAATTTCCAAGCTCTGACGCCCTCAAATTAGGTAGAAAGACATGTAATTATATTATTTGATGTTATTATTGTACGATGACAATTATATTTAACCAAGTTTACCTATGTTTAGAGCGTACTAGTTTATAAAATTTAACCATGTCCATGCACGATCATGTGAATAAATATGTACGAAATTATGTTCAAACAAATTAGAATTTTGTTTAATTATGAAAATGTGCTTATTTATGTACAAGTTCCTCTTTATATGTGCCTAATTATGGAACTTCCAAATTTTTGAAAGTGTAGATTTTTGAAAGTTTAAATTACGAAAAATCTCTAGTTATGAAAATGGCAATTTTATGATAATGTGACTTTAGAGTTTTGGGTACGTTACGAAATGTATCAATCTATGAGAATAGTCGACCTTAGAGAATATTTTGATCAAATAATAGTCTAATTAAAAAAAAATTATTATACGTCTAAATACTTCCATTTCCTTACTTATTGTTCGAGTTTTCTTGGCTTGTGTATTCACAAAACTGAAGGGCTTTGTCAAAAAGACCTAAACAGTCTGAGGAGATTTTAGGATTTAAGTGGTTCACTTGTGACCCTCCTCCTCACCTGGGAGCCACTTACTCGAGCGTTATTCAGGTCAATAAAATAAAAATAATAGCTCAAAATCTACTTCAAATTTAATAAGATTTCCAATTAATTATCAAGATCTCGTAATAATATTTGACTTTAGAAATCTTTATTTTAAGAATCCCTATTTTACGAAACTTCTATTTTTATTATATATATACACCTATTTAAAGGGGGGGGGGGGCATACCTTTCATATATTTTTTAGAAACTTCCACTTCAGGAAACTTTTAAATTGAGAGACTTCCATCATTTTGAAACCCCTAAGTATGAACAGTGATATTGACTAAGCCTTTTATGCCTTTTGTAGACGGCTAGAGGTCCAACCCAGACAAGAAAAGATAGGATTATGAGACAAAATCGGTCAAGATTCTTGCGCCTCCTTAGGTTTTATACAAGGAACCCAAGTCATAATCTCATGGAACATTGGATGCTATTGAATCCATTTACCGAGTAGCTCCGTTAAATGGACACGAATTTAACAGGGATGCGATATTTTCTCCCTCCCTAGAACCCTTATCGGACATTGGAGAGACTTCGTTGAACAACTGGATTTTATATTTGACCAGAAAATCTACCGAACTCTTTATTAGCAGCCTTAGAGAAAGGTGGAGGATCGATAGCATGGACTATAGAGTCATTAAATGGCCAGAGGGGTACGAACCAGATCGCCACCAATGTCAGCCTTGTATCGTGCCCAGTGGAAGTGATCATGAGGAAATACCAGAGGTGGACAATGAGGGTAACACAATAGATTATGTACCTGGAAACCCGAACAAGGAAAAAGACCCTTCGGAGGACCCGAACCAAAGCAAGACGAGAGCAGTGGGAGAAACTACTAGACTATAGTTTTATGTTTAGATTCTTGCTATATTATATGATTTTCCCACATTTGTTTGGATGCTTGTTATACCTTGCAATCTTTTTATTTAGTAGATTTTCCCTTTTACATGGATGGAGGGAATGCTCTCCGTACTTTTATGAAACAATTAAGATCTTATCAATAAAATATGCAAAATTTTCCCCCTTTACTTTTTACTTATTATAATATTATTTATTAAGGTTATAGCACCCCGAGGGAGGAAAACAAACAATGGTCAACATCCCCATCAACCCCAACCTAGTGGCATTAACCTACATTTTGCTTAGCAATTTCTAACTACGATGAGTGCGTTTGTCCAAACGATGTTACCTCAGCAAACACCACCACAAGCGTCGCCACCTCAACCCCAAGTACCAACTATGAGAGAGAGTAATAGGAATGCTTCAGCTACTGCCGTGGAACTTTTCAGGAAACAGCACCCCTAACCTTCAAAGGTGGTATTGACCCATTTGAAACAGTGGATTGGTTGGTCGGAATAGAAATGATTTTTGACCTCATTCACTGTCCAGATGCTAGAAAGGTTACCCGCGCAAAATTCGTGCTTAAGAAATGTGCCATGTACCTATGGGACTCAACCTCAAGATCAAGGGCTCATAGACAGTTTGGACATGGAACGTATTCAAAGAACTTTTCCTGAAGAAGTACTATCCCACAAGTATTCGCAATCAGAAAGAGAAAGAGTTCTCCAATTTAGTCTAGTTGATGTCCTTAACTGAGTATGAGAGAAAATTTGAGGAATTATCACATTATGCCCCTTACTTTGTAGACACGGAGGAGAAGAATGCAAGATGTTTTGAAGAGGGGCTAAGAGATAACCTAATGCAGGACTTGGTGGTACTTCAACTGAAAACCTACCATGAAGTGTTAGCAAAGGCGCAGTTGGAAGATATCAAATGTCACATAAGTGGGGAGAACAATCAGGATGTACGGCCAGCAAAATAAGTGGGAGGATTACAAAGGAAAATGAAAGTAGAATTTTGTAAAGAAGTATAAAAGAGACCCAAGTGTGAATTATTTTCAGCAATATCCAACTTGCGGCAAGTGCCAAAGGCGTCATGCTGGAGCATGCCTCATGAAGACCGGTGTATGCTTCGTGAAACTAGCTATATGGCAAAGACATGCCCTAAGGGATAGAAGTAACAACAATATCAACAACAGTAGCTTGGAAATTCTCCTAAAGGCTAAACTAGGGTGTATACACTCACGGAGCAAGAAGAGGACCAGGATCGCAACATTTTAGTGGGTAACATCCTTATATCTCGAACCCCTGCTTCTTTTGTATTTCCAAAGTTTGTGAGGAAACTCAATACACTTAGTGAATATACAAGTACTACCTTAGAAGTTGCTATACCCTCAGGAGGAGCGTTAGGTACAAACACTATAGCGAGGACAATTAAAGTAGAGATTGATGATAAATCTTTAGAAGTGAACTTATATGTCTTAAAAATGCAAGGATTTTGGGAATGGACTGGCTGTCTAAGAATTATGTAACCATTCTATGTTTGAACGAGAAGTAGATTTTAAGCATCCTGGAGGAATGTAATGTCGTCTTTCAGTAACTAAGACAAAATTCCTACCCCATACCATTTCTACATTAAAGGCTAAGAAACTCTTGAAATCAGAAGGTTGTAGTGAATTCTTGATGTCAATAGTAGCTAGGGAAGATGAAAAACTGAAAGCGAGTACTGTTAAGCTGGTACGAGAGTTCCCAGAGGTATTTCCTGATGATTTGGATGAAATGCTGCCATAATGGAAAGTGGAGTTCACAATTGATCTAGTTCTTGGTTCCGCACCTGTTTCTAATGCTCCTTACAGAATGGAACTAAATGAGTTGCAGGAACTAAAAGCCCAAATAGAGGAATTGTTGAGAAAAATGATTCATTTAACCCAGCGTTTCACCATGGGGAGCACTAGTGTTCTTTGTCAAGAAGAAGGATGGGACAAAGAGGATGTGTATCGACGATTGAAAATTGAATAGAATCAACATTAAAAATAAGTATCCCTGATAAGTGTAATTTCTACACTTATTCGAGATCCTAAATGATGATATTTTACCTTTTTAGATAAAATACTATATAGCTTGTGTTGCATTACATTTTATAGGTAAAACTCGATGTTTGATAAAGAATTAGAGAAAATAATACAAAAAATAGTGAAAAGGGGAAAAATCTAAAAGTCGAGGCCTAAATTACAAAAAAATCCATAGATGAGATGGCAACAAAATGAAGATTGAAGTTACCAAGTATTTAATTTGATACAATTGGAAGATAAATGAACTAGATTGCAAGAAAATAATGCCATGGGTCAATTGGATGAGGAAAGAAGTCAGATGAACGAATTATAGTCAAAGTATTATCACACATCAACTTTCAGCCGAAAAATGTTGTGCTTTAGATTTTTAGCCTCACTTGAGACCCCATTTTGGTATAGCAAGCTTTTGAATTGGAAAAATGATATAATTATAAGAACTATAATTAAGATTTTCAATGTATTTTGAATCACCTCAATCGAATATCAGGAGAGAAAGTTATGAAACAAATATTGAGAGCTATTAAACTGTCAGAAATTAAGCGAGGCGCGTGCCCTTGCCTATAGAAGAGGTGAGCACCCCAACCAAAAATAAGGTGCCTAAGGCATCCCAAACCAATAGGCTCATGCTCTAGATATGCCTAGGCGCGCGCCTTGGTACAAAAAGGGAAAAAATCCGATTTTCCTTATTTTTGTTTTGGGAATAATTCAATACAATCTTTTTGACATTCTTTAAATACCAAACTCGATCAGAACGTGAAGAAGACCATTTGACCTAAATATCATCATCTTCTACATATTTTGGAGGTGAAGAATAAGTTTATACATCAATTCAAGACAAACCATACAAGAATTTTGAAGATTCATATGGTTTTAAGATTTAAGCCAGAACGTGGATTTCTCATACTTTTTCCATCTTTCTTATTTTCAAGTGATGTTTTTCAATTATTTTTGTGTCGTTTAATTATAAGAATGTTAGGCTAAGTTTTTCATTGTATTGGATGAATGATGAACCCTATTTTTGTTTATTTTAATTTATGATAATTAGTTTAGTATTTCTTATTTTTCTTGATTAGTTTTGCATTCTCATTGAACTATTTTATTGCTTGATCACAAATTAGATAGTAAGTTACTTGTTGTAGCATAGTATACTCACAATAAGTTTAGAATGCAGTAAAATCAACACATGGACAATAGGTATTAGGAATAATATTTGTGGCATGTGCAACCATGTATGATAAATCCTGTGAATCAATGCATATTTTTCATATGAATTCGGACTAGGAATATGATCGGATTGTGTTAAACATATATTTAATATATCTAGAAAAAGAATATTGAATAACAGTTGATTATCAATTGTCATAAATGTATGAATTATTAGATTTTGAATTAAGAATTGAATTAAATGGCAATAGGGTGATTCATAATTCCAATACAAAACATTCACATATTAAATAAATAATTTATTTTCTTTTTTAGTTTAGGATTAATATAAAAAACATACAAATCATCTCTTTTGATATCACCACACTTTGAATTTAATAGTATCTACTGAACTATAAATTAGACCTTATTCCTCATGGGAACGATACTCTTAACTCACAAGTTTTATTACTTATACAACGATCCCGTACACTTGCGGGTTTTGTTTGAACAATCCCTACCTAGAATCAAAGACTTGTTTGATCAATTACGAGGTGCTAGAGTATTTTCAAAAATTGACTTGAGGTTAAGATATCACCAGTTGAGGATCAAATATAGTGATGTCTTAAAGATGGCCTTTAGAGCTCGGTATGGTCACTAGGAGTTTTTAGTTATGCTGCTTGGTTTAACAAATGCTCCTGGAGTTTTCATGGACTTGATGAATTGCGTTTTCGATAAATACTTGGACTAGTTTGCCATTATATTTACTGATGACATTTTGATCTACTCTCAGAGTGAAGAAACAGACGAAAAGCATTTGAGAATTGTGTCAAGGATCCTGAGGAAGTAAAGGATTTTTGCAAAATCTAAGAAGTGCAAATTTTGGTTAGAACATGTGGTCTTTCTAGGTCATATAGTCACAACACATGAAATAGAGGTGGACCCCAGTAAAGTATAAGGAATATTGAATTAGTCAAGGCCAACCAATGTGGGATAGATTCGCAACTTTTTGGGATTAACATGATACTATAGAAGGTTTATTGAGGGATTTTCCAAAATATCAGGACCATTAACACAATTGACTCGTATGGGTGTAAGGTTTAAATGAACAAAGAAATGCGAACACAAATTTGAGGAATTAAAGAAGAGGTTAATAAAAGCGCTCGTTTTAACCATACCTAGAGAATCGGAAGGTTTTGTAATCTACAGTTATACATCTAAGATAGGTATTGGATGAGTTTCAATGCAACAAGGCAAGGTAGTTGCTTATGTATCGAGACAGTTGAAGCCTTATGAGCAAAATTATCCCACACATGACTTAGAACTGGTTGCGATAGTTCATGCCTTGAATATTTGGAGGTACTATTTGTATGGAGGAAAGTGTGAACCTCAAATACATCTTTACTCAGAAGGAGTTGAACATGAGACATAGGAGAGGCTTGAACTAGTAAAAGATTATGATTGTGAAATTCATTACAACCCAAGAAAGACAAACGTAGTAGTCGACGCCTTAAGTAGGAAAGACCACCGGATAAGTAGCGATGTTAACAGCAAAAAAGCATTTATGGAGAGAATTTGAGAGATTAAGTTTCATAGTGGTCGCTACTCCCTTTGATTCTATCATTGGAATGGTAATACTTTTGGTTCAATCGACTCTCCATGATCGGATTAAGAGTCATCAAAAAATTGATCAATCCTTTGAGTTTATCAATGATGAGATTAACATAGAGAAGAGAAAAGATTTCACCATAGCTGAAGATAAGACACTTTATTATCTGGGACGCTTGTGTGTACCAGATTTCGAGGAATTGAAAAATGAAATCTTAGAGAAAGCTCACTCTACTTCTTATTCTTTATATCCAGGAAGTACAAGGATGTATCACGACCTAAGATCAGTGGTTGGAGTAAAAATATGAAGGAAGATGTAGCTAAATATGTAGTGAAGTGCCTAGTATGTTAACAGGTGAAAGCCGAACATCAACAACCATCAGGGTTGTTGTTATTGAAAATTCTAGAATGGAAATGGGAACATGTGATGATGGACATTGTTGTAGGTTTTTCGAAGTCATCAAAGGGGCACGAGGCTATTTTGGTGATTGTCGATAGTTTAACCAAGTCCGCCTATTTCCTAACGTTTGCATGATATCTTCTATAGACCATATGTTAATGAAGTAGTAAGGCTACATGGTGTCCTAATTTCAATTGTATCTGATAGGGATCTAAGGTTCACATCAAACTTTTGGAAGAGTTTGCATAGGCTATGGAAACTAAATTGAACTTTAGTACATCTTTCTACCATCAGATAGGACAGTCTGAACGGACAATTCAAACATTAGAGGATATGCTACTATTGTGTGTCCTAGAGTTTGATGGATATTGGGAAAACATTTATGTTTAATTGAATTTGCATACAACAATAGCTACCATGCCTCCATTGGCATGACACCTTATGAGGCTTTATATGGGAGAAATGTAGATCGCCTATTCATTAAGATCTCGGGCCTAGAAATTGTAGAGCCAATAGTACAAGATATTGAAAGATCAGGGTTAGCATGAAAAAGGCTAAAGACAGAAAGAAAAATTATGCAGATAAAAGCAGAAAGAGCTTGGAATTTACGATAGGAGATAATGTATTCTTAAAGGTTACACCCATGAAGGGGATACTACGATTTAGTAAGAGGGGTAAGCTCAGAACAAGATATATTGGTCATTTCAAAATTTTAAAGTGGATTGGAAATGTTGCATGCCAATTAGCTTTACCACCAGAACTTTTAGCAGTACACATTGTCTTTCATGTATCATCCTCACAAAGTATGTCCCTGGCCCAACTCATGTAGTGAGACATCAACTATTAAATATTCAGCTGAACATAAGTTACTAAGAAGCACCAATATGCATCATAGCTCAAAAAATACAAAAGTTTCATAGTAAAGAGATATCGCTAGTTAAAGAGTTATGGAGACATTATTTAGTAGAGGATCTAAGTATCCACAACTTTTTGCAGACGACAGTTGAGGTAATTTTCGAGGATGAAAATTCTTTTTAGGTAGGAAGATTATAACATCCAGAAACAACTTAAGTAGCCATTCAAATTCAATTTAGCACCTAGAAGTAAGTTTTTATTTAGAGACCTAATTAAATGTTGACCAATGGTGTAGGACCATAGAGCAATTTCTTTTATACATGTGCATATTTTTTTCCTTGACTAAATCTTAGTAATATGATTGCATGATTGATTTAATTTAAGGTGAACGTTGTAGTGGTGGTGCATTGGAGGTGATGGTAGTGGTGACTGTTGGATGATTGTGGTACTGGTTGGTAGTGTATTTATTGTGACTGATTGTGACTGAATCTGTGTCACTTGTGACCTATTGTGACTTAGTTATATACCGTCACAGTTAAGATTGACCTAGTCATAAACACTCTGAAAATAAATTTGGTCATTGTTAATAACATATAACACTTGTTAGTGACTTGGTTACATACAATCACAAATTATACAGTCATAGACGATCGCATTAAAGACAAAATTTGTCATCGTTAGTCATATGTAACACATGCATGGTCACAAACAATAAATTTGATCACAAAACACAATTTTCCCATGGTTGGGGTGTAATTTCTAGAAAATTATTTTAAATTTTTGGAAAATTTCTACAATGTGGTGTGGTTCCATGGTGAAGGGTGTAATCTCCAGAAAATGTTTTCAATTTCTCAAAATGTTCTAGGGGTAGGGGTAGAGTGGGTAGGGTAAGGTATGGGTCAAAATAGGGTGGTTCCAAAGGTGATGTAGTGGTGACAAACGGGTCGAGTGGATCGTCGGTTCGACCACTCGACTCGTGAAAAGTCGGCTTGTGGGCAGCTTGTGCTTGCCATTTAGCACAAGGCGAGCCATTCAGCTCGCCCACAAGCCTTGTGTTAGGCGACCCACGAGCCTGATAGCACAAGGTGAGCCATTGAGCTCGCCCACAAGCCTTGTGTTAGGCGAGCCATGAGCTCAGGCTCTTGGCTCGCCTAACACGATAATCGAAACAGTCACTGAAAAAAATTCAATAACAGTTTTCGATCACTGTTTATATAGTTTAGTTACCGGGTTGCTGAACTTTAAAAGTGGTTAGAACGGTCACTTTTATTTTATTTTTCCCTAAAATTATCCCTTCCAATTCCTTTTTCTTTATATAAGTCCCACTATCTTCTCTCTAATCTCTTCTACATTTTACATTCTAATATTGATCCTACAATCTATCTACTTGACTACTACGTAGTCTAAATTCATTTCTCAATTTTAGTTCTACATTCAATTTCAATTATTCAATATCAGTTATCACAATACAAATTTACAATTACAATCTTATACGTCAACTTTTTTTCAATTCTAGATTTTTTACTTACTGTATATTTTATATCAATTCACAAATGGATCCACACTCATTTGTTGAAGGCTTGTTAGGTATCAGAGGCGAATCACCTATCACGTCACAAAGTCAATTTCAGAATAAATTTGCCGATCTACACAAAGTACTTATTCTCGAAAATATTTCGAATTTTGATGCTCATAGAATTAGTAATCCAATTGAATTGGATAACGTTGATGTTTTCGAAGTGAAACTGGATGATGGACATGAATTATATATTCTCAATGCAAGAGGGAAGTTAAATGGGAAAAAACAGGCAAAATGTTGGGATCATTTTAAATTGATTCAAACAGGTCGTGTGGTTGATGGAGTTGCAGAATCTAAAGCAGTATGTAAATACTATCAACAATTATTGACATGGCAAAAAGACATTGAAACCACCAACCTCAACTTTCACTACAAAGCATGTACGGCCAAACACAGACTTCTTCCTCCCAGTCAAACGCAACTACAATTTGGTAGTCTAGACACAGGTTCTACTACTACATCACTTTCTATGTGGATCTATTCAGGGGTGAAAGCTTGAACGGGAATTGTGAAGTTCGTTGCAAAGCAGACAACTAACCTTTCGTCTCATACGTGAAATAATACCTTGGTACGTTGGGGTAAATCTAAACACTCTTCGTTCAGATACAATAGAATATTTTCTTCATACAAAGAAACTATTGATTGTCGATTTAGAAAAAATATGATGGTGTTATATCTTTAACTTCGGATATATGAGAATAGATTAATAAAAGAGGTTATATAATTGCAATTGCACACTACATAGAACCACTTTGGTGTATGCATAAAATAATTTTTGTTTTCAAAATTATTGAGTTCCTCTCAACGCTAACAACTTATATAACGCTATTATGAGTATTATTAGAGAATATTGTTGCGAGAATAAAATTTGTTAATTTACATTTGACAATTCTAGTGTTAATAAGGTAGTTATCGATAAATTGTGTAGACACTTGCAGCCTGATTTCCCTGGTTGTGTTTCATATTCTATGTGTGCGACATATTTATAATTTAATAGTGCATGACAGTCTAAAACATATTAAGAATGGAATTCAAAGAACTAGAAATGTACTAGTGTATATCGCGATTTCACATAGTAAAAAACAAGTATTTGAGGAATTTTGTGCCATTTGGGTGACGAATACGAAAACATGTATTAGTGACGTGGGTCATAGATGAAACTCCATTTACTCATTATTAAACTCACGCGAAGACTTTGAATATTTAATAGCTAAATTTTATAATAATATGTATATTAGAAATGATGATGATACGATTTTAAATGAATCCGATTGGATTTTAGCTTTTAAAAAAAAAAATATTTGACAAGTTTTTATAATTCTACAAATATTTTGTCCGTAGTATAATATCTCACTAGTTGTATGGTACTCAAACGTCTTTATATAATTTCATAGATATAAAAATGACTCTGATTTTAGTGTAATTATATATTCCATGGAATTAAAGTTTAGAAAATATTGGAAAGACTTGTCTATATTATTTTTGTTAGCATTCATCATGAACCCCCGATAAAATTTGTCAGGTACTAAATTTGTAATGAATCATATTTCAAGAGCTTTAACTTCTAATACACCTATCACTTATAGAAATCTAGAACAAAATTTATTTGAAATGTATGAATTATATGCAGAAGGAATGAGTACAAATATTAATTGGGTACCCTATGCACCTACTCCTCTCATTGATATACCAGAAGACGACGTTGAAGTATTAACTTTATTCGAATGCAGTAATTCATATAGATATGATGCAAATACAGGTGGTTCCTCTAGTAGTAATTTGTCTACCGCATGTAATCAAACATCGGATGCAAGTCCAAATGCATTGACTGCTGAATTGATTGATTACTCTAATCATAATATGCCTAATGACAAAGCAATTAAAAAACGTTCAGAAGAAGTAAGGCTATGTTTGATAGCCCATTTTTTTCCATGGAATTCCATTTTTCATGGTAATGGTTGTTTGATAAGTTTTATTTGCCGTGCAAAATTAATTCCATGGAAATTAAATTTTTTTTTTTGGCAATGGACACAAATTTTATCACCAATTGTAAAAAAAGAAAAAAATTCTCTCTAATGGACAATTTTCATAAAAAACAAAGCCAAATGAACACCAAAAGATCCAAAATTTAAATATTTTCTATGTGAAAAATTATACCAATCAAACACGATTAATTGATAATTTCCAGAAAAATAATTCTAGGCAATTCAATTCCCTGAAATTCATTTTCTTTCTACCAAAATTCCACTCTTACAATCAATCCCTAATTGAATTCTAACGAAAGTACAAACTACGATGACCAGTGGTTTCTGGGATGACAAAAGACCTACTAATATCTTTGGTTAGCACTTTAGTTTCAGAGTTTGCTTTTAGTGCAGGTAAGAGTGTTTTGTTCGAGCTCAAGAGCAAACTGAAAGAAGATATTTTGGAAGCATTAATGTGTGTAAAAGACTGGCAAGACGGTCATTTTTAACTACAAGATAAATATACCGAAATTGTGTGTCATCAAGCATTTATATATATATATATATATATATATAATTAATAGTTGAATTTGGAAATAATTTTACAAGTTTGTTAGTTTTGAAATGTAATCCTTATATGTATGAGTTATGTAATGTTACCTTTAAGTTATTAGCTCATATGAATTTACAAAAAATATTTTAAAGTCCATCAAAAGACCCAATTTACATTAAAACACATCCTACATTAAAAGGTACATCCTACTTTTGAAATCATTAAATTAAAAATAAATAAATAATGGATGGTTACAAATTTTCTTATAAATAGGACCAGAAGTTCATGAAAAATGATAAGTTAAAGTGTAGTAGAAAATCATAAAGCTACAAGAAGAAAGTCCAAGAGAAAATCCAAAGTTCAGAAGAAATCTCTGTAAGTCCAAGTCCAAAAAATTCCAAGAAGATCAATATTTTCTTCGTATTCAAGCAAGTTTAAGCAAAGTAAAGGTGATCAAAATCAAAGCAAATTCAAACCCAAGCCTCATAGTTCAAATCCAAGTCCCAAATTCCAAGTCAAGTTCAAGTCTCAAGTAAGTTAAGTTCTCAACAAATAAAATTTCAACAAGCCTTGAAGTCTATAATTCAAGTCATTTGGCCCCTCGTTTTCAAAAACTTAGATACTTAATCAAAGGATCGTGTAATGTCATAGTAATAAGAAGATCAACTTTTACTGTATTTACACAAAATTCAATTGTAGTAAAAGTTTAATGGGACGTTCATTGGGATGCTAATTGGGACTTTTTTTCCTTTCATCTTTCGGTCTCATAAAATCTTCAAGTTTCAACCACTATATCAATTATGACATGCAAAATGGAAAAGAAACTGTGATTTCTCTAGAGGAGACACGTGCTAAACGCTTTCATGAACCAGAGATGAGACGAAGACTGGGAAAAGTAATCTGGATTCAACATCGAGGAAGTTTTCTTACAAAGGTAAAACGAAATCGATTTCAAGAAGTTTGGGTCCCTTTCAGCAGAAAAGACCAAGAGCTTGACGAAAAGTCCTTGTATTTTTCCATCTCCAATAGCATATCTATGTTCGAGTACTTTCATGCCACTTCTCTGTGAAGGTGGAAGACTATAGCCCTTCTTAAGAATCCATCGAGCCAATAGTAGTCAAGGAAACAACATTGGGCTCTAATGACCGAATCCAATAAATGACTTTAGATATTAAATATTGACAAATTCACTAAATAATGAAGATAGACAAATTGTTCCATCCATATATAGACCGGAGATGCAAATCCATTAGTGGAAGGGAATCTTGAAAGTGCTGGTTTTTCCGAACTAAAGACACAGAAGTCCAAGAACACCAAAAGAAGTAAGATACCAATGCCACGAGAATAATGCAAAAGTTTTGCTTGAAACCACTTAACTCTCTTTCATTTCAACAACTCCAAAATAAAATTGTAGGTACCATCTCTGCTCAATATGATGGTTCACCATAATCTTCATTAGTTTATGCAAAACCCTATAATTATTGAATTGACAAAATGAGGATGCCACTCGGTTACCACCTCTCGAAGTTCTAATATTTTGATGGAAATGATCACTCAAAGCAACATGTGGCTCATTTCATCAAAATATATAATAATACTGGCACGTAAAATGATACCATGGTGAATTAGTTTGTACGGTCCCTCATCGGTACCCTATTTGGATGGTATACAAATTTAGTCGTGTGACCAATTGACGTTGGGATCAACTTAAGCTAGAGTTCTTAACACAATTATACACTACCATGCTTACAATTAGTCTTTTAGAACTTGTTCAAATGAAGCAGAAAAAGGAAGAGTCGATTGTAGAGTATATCAAACTATGAGAAAACCTTGTTCTTAACTGTAAGAAACACATCAGCTAAACATCCTCCAATAATATGTATGTTTAAGGCATGCATCAGAGATTACTCAATAATCTCCAAGCAAATATGGCATACTCCTTCGAAGAGTTGCTAACATGTGCTTATTATTTAGAGCTTTAGGTTATATGACATGGAAGTTACTTGCCAACGTTCTACGAGATAAGAAAGGTCCAAAGAAAGAAATAAAGAAGGATACCAAGCCAAGTAAGTTAAAATAAGCCATAACAATTTCTACTACTCTTGTAAAGATAGCCTTCGAAAGGTCGAGTTCAGTCCGAAGCTAAAGTACGAGTGTAGACCTAACAAAGGACAAGTTCAAAGCAAAGGTCATCTTACTTTGAAATAACTTGAAGAACATGAATACCCGTTTTAGACTCTAAAGTCTCTATAATTTTAGATCAAAACTTGTTGAGCAGAACATAATCGAGCTTCCATACCAAAAAAGACCAAATAAAGCTGGTAAGGTTGACCATCTCAAATACTGCAAATTTCACAGAATGATTAGTCGCACAATGGAGAGATTTTTCATGCTAAAAGATCTTATTTTTTTGTTTGGATAA
This sequence comes from Fraxinus cuspidata, assembly GCA_903798385.1. Lineage (NCBI taxonomy): Eukaryota > Viridiplantae > Streptophyta > Magnoliopsida > Lamiales > Oleaceae > Fraxinus > Fraxinus cuspidata. Next base: position 29,787 of record CAIGRP010057118.1, read on the forward strand.
AGAAAATAAGGTCAAACTTGAAACCAGTGAAATTCAACTACTATTTGCTTGATGGTTTTACTTAGATCATGTGATCTAATTCTCATTGAGAATGAAGATCAGGCTTTCCTTCTTACATTGATACATGTATAGTCCTTGCCTAAATTGCCTGACTTTAGATCTCAACTTTGAAAGGAGATATTATTGTTAAGCTCGAGGTGGATGGAGAAATCTCCATCATATACTTCTATTAGTGATGGTTAGAACATATCTTGACAACTACCCAGCCTTTTACGAAATTATGACATATGACTTAAATGTTTAGGATTTTGATTCAGCTTCTGAATATGAGGTTTGTGATGGATGGTCTACCTTCATAAGCAAGAAGAATAAATACTGGCGTCATACAAAGTAGGCAAAACATCACCTTCTATGCCTTTCGTAGGACCAACACTGAGGACATTGCATGTAGAAGTCTAATCCAATGAAGACGCGACATCAGAAGAAAATCATGGAGCATGGATTTTTATAAAAAGATGTCAACGAATAACACCACAATTTCCAAGTTCTGGCATCCATGATGAAAAATTGAAACTGAGAAGAAGGCAAAGAAACAATCAAAATAGAATGTCCGAAGTTAAGGTAAGAGAAGTCATAAAATCAAGAAAAGCGGAAACTACTTCACGTGCATCTTCTAAACTAGTAACATTGGGAGAATATTTCCCTATGGGTTTCTTTGACGATGAATGTTTTCCTTTCAATGTTATCAATATAGATGAGAGAAACGAACCAAAGAACATATCGAGAAAGAGTTCAAAGAAGAAGAAAACTATCTCATAACTTAACAAAATTCCTTCTAACACAAGTCTATTATAGTCTATTGATCTTCTATTTAAAGATCATATAGCTTTAATTATGATGTTGATGAATCTGAAAGCATATGAACATAAGGCCTTGGCACAAATTGAATTTACAACTCAGCAAGATTGTATGGCCACCATCATATTCAACGACAATGATCTATAGTTCGATTCTTATATACATTATAGATCATTGTATGTTAGTGGTTATATCCAAAAATGTAGGATAAATCGTATGATGATTGATTGCAGGCCCTCTACAAACATCATGATAATCAAGAAAATGAAGAAAATTAGAATAATGTTACCGATTTCTCTAGGAGCAAGATCACAATTCAAGTATTCAACCAGAGATGCCAGTGAGCCATAGGCATGAGCCGTCTAAAGCTACAAATTGTAGAATTAATTTTCTTAGTTCTTTTCCATGTCATTGATGCTAAAAATCGAGATGGAGAAGTCAAATGTATGATACCTAAGTCTTAAACAAATTTTCAATGAAGAATCTCATTTTGTTGATGCCAAGTTTTACTTGGTTGATAAAGAATGTTATTCCACAGAATTGTCTTATCTCCGATTTTGAAATTGGGATGCATATAATGATAACCCATTTATCACAGCTCCACCTCATCAACTCATTCCAGGTAATTTAGAATTTACTTGTAAATTATTCTCAAAAGGAAAACAACCTTAAATAGAAATTGATATATGAGTTGACTCTTCTAATACCCAATTTTTCAAAATTATTTATGTCCCATCAACTCAATCAATTTCGGAGACTAGAAAAGCGAAACACAAAACATTCATAATTTTAATTTGGTAGCCGAAGGAATACGTAAGTCTATAGCAAAAGACTCGACATCTATTCCAAATATATCAATGTTTTCTATTTTTCAGCTTGTCCAAACAAGATATATTGGGTACTAAAGAAGAAAAAGATTTAAAATACACTTTCAAAGGATGTTACAATCCTCTAAGTCAAAAAGCTATTTGACAATGTTGGATTTAGAAAATGAAAGCCTCACAAATAGGGTAATCTTGATGTTGTTCTTTCGGGTAGGCATATCCCTTCAGATTCTGATAGATCCATTATATCACGGCCAGGTATGGTTTGAGATATAATATAAATGCATTGAGAAATGTTAAATTCAGAAGGTCTTCTCAAGTCCAGTCATGATCAATTATATGAAATTGTTAAGGAAAAACCAAAAGAGTCGAGACCTTTAGTATTAGACCGAATTGAAAATTGCTGGTAGAGTTTCGTCTTTTAGGTTTTTAACTTCTCTTTGAAGATATTGTATAGAAGTAGGGGTAGTTATGTTTTCAAATCTAGAGAAAACATTCTCGAGATTATAGGGTTCTAATTTAGGAATTTGTTCTTCAGAAAGAATATGGTGCTTAAATTTAGTGATACTCTCATCTTTTAGCATGATCTTAAATCTTGATGATCATATAAAAAATAACTATTTTGTCTTTGGTAATAACATTGATGTTTTGCTACGTGAGAAAACTCCTTGACAAACATTATTACAGGTATTAGAGGAATCATAAATCTTTGTTATCTGAAGACTTCTTGGATTTTAATAACTTGTTCAAGAGACGATCCTTCTTGTGACTTGAAGTTACTCCTATAAGCTTTGTAACATTAACCCAAAAACCAATCATTAACAATTTCAGCAAATTCTTATCGCCCTCTCTCCAGGAAAAGAACCCTATGTCTTTATCCGTTTGGTTTGGCTTTTGCCTGCTTCTTTCCATTCGTTGAGTCGGTAGAAGGCAACTGAACTTAGCCTTTAGAGAATAATCAAATCAGAGAAGCCGGAGCAACAAGCTGATTTGAAATATGTTTGAATGCATGCAACTTTTGACTACTTATCTCTAGAGGCAAGATAAGTTATTTTGTACACATAGGCTATAAAATTAGAATATTTTGTAGTTTTTTTTTATTGAATTATAGCTTAATATTGTATATATTTCATTTGTTATATGAAACTCAATGATTAAACGTGAAATTAAGAAATGGACAAAAAATAGTGAAAAGAGATGATTTCTAAAGTTTGGGGACCAAAATGCAAATATTCAATAGTTAATTTGAATCACAAAACAATGATCGAAGACCATATGGGATCAATTGAATGAGATTAAATGCCAAAGGAGTGAAATTGCAACTAAAATGATTCAATTGAATTGAGAAATATAGCGAGGATCAAAGGGCAAGAACTAGAAAGAAGTTACTGCACGAGCATGCATGGGTTTAAACTCCATGTGTTCGCAAGAGTTAAAAATTCCCAACCTATGGCTGAAATTACCAAACCATGTGCACGCATGGGCCACTTTTCGACCAGACGTGCCAGTTTCCTTTCGCGGTCAAAACTCTTTAGGAAACCAATTTTTACTCGATTTTGACCTAATTTTTGGCGACTATAAGTAAAGGACATGGACTAACATTAAAGGATCTCTTTTTCACCTCTCATACTACATCATATCATAAAATTCATCAACGAAGGAGGGACATATTCAACATAAGTTGGAGAGGAGAACAAATCTAGCACATGGATTGATTCAAGAGATATCAAGAACTTGAAAAATCAAATATTGGAATTGAAGATTTAAGAACAAGAATTGAATTTTACATTTCTTTCTTGTATTTAAAAATTACGAGTATGCTTTTTTGTTCTTGTTGTTTTATCATTAGAATCATGTTAAGCTAGATATTTTTGTGTTGGATGAAGATAGACTTTATTATTTGATGGTTTTTAATTTAAAGACCAATGGTGGCCGCCATCCCTTATTCCATTCCTCTTTTCTTCCCTAGATTTTCTGGTTGGTTATTATGTGTTTGAACTTAATATTAATTGCTTCATATTATTATGTAATCAATAATTGTATTTTATTCATTTTGTATGAACATGACAATCAAATACACACAAACCAACAATGGACAAGGGAAAGAATGTATCCAAGTGGACCATCCAACTCCAATAATTTTGTTTTAAATTAGTCTCTACTATCAAACATAAATCCGAGGAGTCTCTTATTTCTTTCTTTGCCCTTTTATCTTGCTTAATTGATAATATTTTGAGACATCGAGGACAATGTCTAATTTAATTTTGGAGGTACTAAAAAACTTTGAGTTTTTAATTTCTTTTGTATGTCTATGTGATATTTTATTATTTTATTATAGATGAAAAAAATTGAAAATTTTAAAAAATTTAAAAAATATTTTCTTTTTAATTTGCTTGCTCGTGTGAGGTAGTTATCCTTGCCGATAACAATGAATAAATTTAATAATTATGTGTTAGTTTATGAATTGTGAATAAGTTGCATATTTTTATTAATTTTGATTTCTCCTTGTGGAATTTGAGGATATTTGATAAGTGTAATTTTTACACTTATTTGAGATCTAAAATAATGATATTTGATAGTTATATTGACAAAATATATTCTAAATTATTGTATTTTATATTTAATATGTAAAATTCCATGAATGGAAAATGAATTGAAAGAAGCAAGCAAAAAAATGGCAAAAATCCAAAGTAGAATAGCTAACTTGCATTGTATGACAGAATGGAGGACTTGTAAGCAAGCATTAATTTAATTGACCATTGGATTTAATTGGGTGTGTATATATACACACACACGCACTCAGCAAAAAAGAGTGGGGAACGGACGGATACAAAAAAGAAAAATAGAAAAGAGGCAGACAATTTGCAGAGTAAAAAATGGGCTGATGCAATAAAGAAAAGGCAAAGTCAAAGTTGGCTAGAAAAAATATATGTATACACGCAAACTGAGCAACTTTGGAGAAGAAAATTGAGAATTGGCTACTTGAATATAATATATACATACACAAAAATTGGTGGCTGCAAGATATATATTTATACACAAAAGGACAGATGTAGAAAATTCAATTAATTCCAGATTTATTCAAGTTTCTTCAATTTTCGGTGATGTCGTTCCACTTTTGCTTGTTAAATTTCAATATTATGCTAGACTAGATTTTTAAATTGCTAAAGATATAGATGAACACTTGTTTTGAAATTTTGTATTAATTAATTATTTTGACGTTAAAATGCGTGGATGTTTATTATTGTTTAGATTGCGTTTCAATTAATTGGCCACTATTTGAATTGTTTGTGAATTTCTGAGGTTCGATAGAGAATAGAGATATACTTTTATGTTTCGCATGATTTTTTTTTTATATGTTCTAGCTCGTTTAATGCTTTGTTATATGTTGGTATCTTTTATAGAGATATAGAAAGGTCGCATATAGGATTAGATTTAATTGCTATCGAGAGAAGTTTTTAAATAAATTTGGAACTTCGATCAACTCGCATGATAACAATAAGTTATTTTAATTGTTGTACTAAAAATGGATTAACAATGAGGATTCTACATCTTAGCAATACTTT